>CABHPH010154743.1:0-40725 GCA_902168325.1 Peromyscus nudipes
AAAAAAAAAAAAACTCCCGAGAGACATTTTTCAAGTTCAGAAGTTTCTAGAACATAAGAATGAAAAGTAAACTTGATTCTGCTTTCATTTCTCGTTGTGAAGAGGAGTTCTTGAAAAGGGTCTCACAAAGCTCTTGTTATAGACCATGGTAAGTAAGCCCTGACAGAACTAGTAAACTCTTACCAACTTTGAGCCAGAAATCAGCCAGTTTCACTGAAATAAAGAGATTAACATGAATCCTTCACTACCTGGATTGATCAGAATGTACCCCAGATAAAAGGCCATTTTGCCTATCAGACACAAATAAAACTAGTAGTATGAATTCAAAGTGACATGAGTACTTAAAAATCAGGCATTGGCTTATCAATAAAAAAAAGTTTAAATAATATAATAACCACAAAATATTTAAAAAACATAATAAAATGAAAATAATTCTATTAGGGTAAAATACTTGATTTTAGGGGGATATAAATGGGGAAAACACAAAAGAAGAGATAGAAGAAGGAAAATACAAGTAAGCTAGTGGACTGAAAAGGAGGAGGAAGAAAGGAAGGAAGGAAGAAAGAAAAGAGGAAGGAAGGAAGAGGGTAAGGATAGAAGAAAGGAGGAAGGAAGGTGAGAAGAAGGAAGGAAGGGAGGTAGGGTGGCTAGCAAGGTTGCTTATACATACATTAGAGTAAAACTATTGCGCTTAAAGGGACAAAACGTGTAAATGCACTAAGGAAAAATGTATTACCTTGAAAAGAACAATAACGATATTGAAAATTACTATTTTAAAAGTGGCAAGGGAAGTATGGCATGAGCTTTTAACAAATTACTTAAAGATGTGAGTGGAAAGTTGTCACATGGAATTTCCTTTTCAATGAAAACTGTTTTGAGAGGTGGAGAAATAGCAATATGTGCAAAGAAATACATCACCACTGTTAGAAATATTGTTTGGTAACTTTTAAGGAGTAGTAATGTGAACGTAGTTAAAAGCACAGAAAGACAGACTGGCTCTAAGAGTGATGAAAATAATAACTATGATTTCAGTGTCTTTTCCAGTGTCTGTCATCTTGAATGTATGAATTGAAATGCCTTTCTTGCCAAAACAATAAAAATCTCCACAAATATTAGGTCCTATTTAATAGGTTTTCTGCCCCCTGATATTCTCTGCTGAAGCAGTAAGCCAGATCAAGCAAAACTGAAAAATTATAAAAACAGGTATACCGAGTAAAGCAGCACCTGGGCAGGTTCATGGTCTCAGAGAATGGGGCCAGAGAAGTAGAATGCCCAAACTAAGGCAGGAGCTTTTATAGATTGTAGGCAATGGGTGATGACATATGTTCTACAAGCTGAGTTTGTGCCCAAGTATGGCAAAAGCTGAGTACTTAGGTGGGGACTTGGATGGCTGGTGGCATCAGAGGAGGAAGTTCCAATAGTTGCCAAGACTGCAGAACTGATCTTTTTGGTGTCTTTCCTTTGTTCAGAGACTCTCTGACTGGGCAGGGTTTGGAGAAAGAGAAAGGGACAGAAGTGGAGCTTTCCTTACCATGCAGGGATAGCCTGTAGGCTACAAACAGACATCTTGACCAGTGCGGGCCCAAGGAGGGAAAGAGAAGAAAATCTCAGAAGGTCTGAGAGGCAGTGTGTGGAGTATACAATAACTGAGTGAAACAGGGTGACTTTGATGGCCTCTCAGGTAAGTTCGGTGCTATGGCCAGGGCTATAAAACATGGCTGCCATCCACACAAGGTGGGGTCTAGCTGTTTGAATAGGAAAGCAATGGCCCAAAGCCAGGGCCAAACAGGATGGGACAGAAATCCCAGGGCCACTCCTATGTTTTCATCTTTAAAGAGGTGGTAGGGGCAGATGGAGTCGGGGAGAGCCAGGGCAGGGGCTGTTAGGAGGGTGTCCCCCAGTAAAGAGAAGTGAGGGCTGATGGTGGCTCAGTGGTTAAAAGGCCCCATGGTGGTCTCTCTGGCAACCTGGTACAGGGGCTTGGCCATGATGGCAAAGTTAGAAATCCACTGATGAAAGAATCCCACCAGGCCCCAAAATGAGAGAATCTGGTCTGCCACGGACAGGGACTGTATGTTCGCAGGTCAGAGATAAGGTACTTAGTCCCAGGGCCAAGTTGAACACCCAAATACAAAACAACAGAAGAGCATAGCAATGCCTTAGATGGAGAAATGTGGTATCGCAGGGAGCCAGCATAGTTTGGGAGCAAAGAGGTGGCCTGTAAGAGGTCATCTACATATTTGATAAGTGTGCTAGCTTTGGGGTCAAAGATGGAAAGGTACTGGGCCAAGGCTTGGCGAAAAAAATGAAGACTATCCCAAAATCCCTGGGGGAGAATTGTCCAAGTACGTCATCTCGCAGACCAGACCATTTATAAGGGTCTTCCCAGGTGAAGGGAAAGAGATAATATGAATCCTGGTATAGAGGGACAGTTAAACAAAACAAAACAAAAACATAACAACAAACAAACAAACAAACAAAGGTTTCTTTGAGGTCCAGGACTATAAAGTGGGAAATTGTAGGAGGACTATTAGAGAGAAGTGGTAGGAGGAATGTTAGAGAAAAGAGTGTAAGGGTTGGTGACCATAAGATGGGTGGGGATGAGTGTTCATTAATGAGGCAGAGGTCATAAACTAAGTGGTAAGCGCTGGAAAGCTTATGTAGGGGGAGAATGGTAGAGTTTCAAGTTGAGTCAATAGGGATAAAGAGTCCCTAAGATATGAGGTGGGTAATAAAGGGCTTGAGGCTATGACGATGGGTTTTAGAAATAAGAAACTGGGATCTGTAAGGGAAGGAGGAGGGGACCTTAAGGTGAACTAGGAATGGCTGGTGATGGGTCATGCTCACCAGGGTGTAGCTACCCCATACTTGAGGGTCAACTACATCCAGGAAGGTAGGGACAGAGCACTCTTAGGCAGAGACCTGTGAAGCAATTAAAGGTAGAATATGGGAGTCAGGAGAGAAAGCAGGAACCAAGGAGAGGGTGTCCCTAAGTGGCTGAGGATATGGCAGCCAAGTAAAAGCACTGGGCAAATAGGTATGCCCAGAAAAGAATGTGAGAAGAATCGTCTTGCAAGAATTCAGGGACATGGTAGGGTCTTAGGTAGGAAGGAGGGGTTCTTGTCCACCTCCATGACAAAAATCAGCAAAGGAACTCTGGGATGCAAGTGCAAGGTCAAGACAGAAAAGGTAGCTCCCATATTCACAAGGAAGGTGGTTGACTTACTTGTTACTTGGAGCATTACACTGGAGCATTTCTCCTCCAGGCTAAGGAGTTCAAAGGCTGAAGGAAAAGGCTCAGATGCCTGAGCTGGTGGGGCTGGACCTCTGTGGTATGGCTCAGAGGAGGAACCCACATGGGGCACTCTTACTTCCAGTGCCCAGACAGCTAGCAGACAGAGCCTGACCTGTTGGGTGGTCAAGGATGGAGGGGCAGCTGTGGGACCAGTGAGACTAGTGGTCTTCCTGGCCACATTTGAAGCAGGGCCCTGGTGTAGTTGACTTTGGCTGGGCCTGGGCAGGATTGAGCCTTGTGGGCTTCCCATGTTTCCTCTGTGTGAGTGTTGCTGGATTCAGGGCAGCTTCCAAGCCTTGAGCTTGGAGCATAGCCTTTTGATGCAGCCAAGCCTACTGGGAAGATTCATTCATTTCCTCTTAGGTGTTGTGTAGCTAGAGTTTTCCTGCCGTGCCCACAGTCAGGACAAATCTCCGCCACCCGCCAGTCTCCAGCTCCCAAGTCCCGCCAGTCTCCGAGCCCACTTATAAAATAAACACACAGACGCTTACATTATTGAAACTGCTTGGCCATTAGCTCAGGCCTATCATTGTCTAGCTCTTACTCTTATATTTAGCCCATTTCTATTAATCTCTACTTTGCCACGTGGCTCGTGGCTTATTGGTACCTTACATCTTCCTTCTCCTGCGCGGCTCCAGCCGTCTCCCCTCTACCTTCCTGTTCCCTCAATTCTCCTCTCTGTTAGTCCCGCCTATACTTCCTGTCTGGCTACCGGCCAATCAGCGCTTTATTGATACAGAGTGATATCCACAGCAGTGTTGAACACCTTAAAAGTCATTTTCACCAATTCCTACATGGGGATTTGGAGACGATCCTCAGCCTTTTTTTAGTTTCTTTCTAATATGTGGAGATGATTGAGAAATGAAATGGGTAGCCAGGACAGTGGCTTCTGTTGGGGAGACTGGGTCAAGGCAAGTATACTTAATCATGGTCTCCTGGAATCAATTTAGAGAAATGGCCAGATTTTCATTAGCATCACTGTGTAATCTCACAGAGCTTGTCAAAATTAACATCGTTGTTCAAGACAGTCTCCATACCCTGAAGGAAGAAGCAGAAAATGAGTTCCCTACTCTAGGGGCCATTTTGACCTGGATGGTAGTCCCAGTTGGGTTCAGTAGCCAGCTAGCACTGCCGTGTCAACCACAAGGACCATATTGTTCACTAGGTGGGTCTCAACTGTATACTGCCTAAGCACTCTGTGCTACTCAGGAGTGAGAGTGGAGGCCTGGATGACATAAAGATCAGGCCAGATCAGGTAATCTAAGGAAGGGAGATTTTATAGATTGTAGGCAAGGGTAATGATGTGTCTGCCATAAGTGCGGTTTGTGCCCAAGTAGGGTCGAAAGCTGAGCACTTAGGTGGGGACTTTGGGGGTTGGCAGCATCAGGGTAGGAAGATATAATAGTCACCAAGTTTGTCAAACTGGGCATTTTGGTGCCTTTGGTGCTCAGAGACTCTCTGAGCGGGTGGGATTTGAAGAGAGAGAGAGAGAGAGAGAGAGAGAGAGAGAGAGAGAGATAGGAATAATGCTTTCTGGACCATGCAGTGACAAGCCAGAGGCTCCAACTAAATACTAAGTTTTATACATCTCATCAAAATATAGGCATTCAATTAATGGTCTTTCGAGCTCACATACTAATATTCCTTACTAAATGTCTTGGTAAATACAGCTAAACTTTAACAAAAATGTCTATGTTTCTCTCTAAGTCAGATGTGTTAGTCCATACTTTAAATAGTGGTTATCTGTTAATTATGAGCATAAACACATCATCCATGTTCTGGCCCAGCACACTCAGAAGGTTTTGTGAATGACAACATCTGGAAAGAAACTGTATATGGCTGTGAAAGAAAACTCCTGAAAGGGATGTGTGCCTTCAAACATTGATTGCCAATTAAAATCTAAGGAATATGTAGATGTTGGGATGTTTCTGGTCTAGACGCTAATTACCTTATCTCTGGTTAAATACTGGCCTTCCAGAACAGCCATTTCTTGCCCCACTCTTTGTCAGAGCTAGCATCCTGTGACAGTAGATAAAAACAAATGAAAAACATCTCATAGAATCAACTGACTTAGCAGACAACTAGCTTTTACCAATACAAAACCTAAGAATACCATCAGACAGCGTCTTGTGCCTACAGTGAAGCTTCTCCCATTCTGATGTGCTTGCCTCTCTGATGGACTGTTACCACTTGAAAAGGCAGCATGTACCTGGCAGAGTGGGGCCGAAAAATGAGGCAAACTAAACTCCCATGGGATAGACAGCTTTATTCAGGGCATCCGACATTTTGTATTCTAAGAATTAAGCAAGGTCCACTCAAGTTATATATAGCCACAAGGGCAAGATCACATGAGTTTTGATGTATACACTCAGAGGACAACTCCTGCCTGAAAACTGCTTTCTAAATAATAATAAGCAAAATGATGGATAATCTAAAGTAAACCCACTCCTATTTGCTACACCTTGGAGGGGCACAAAAGCACATTCCAAGAACATCCCTGTTATGGAGGAACTAAGGTTACAAGACTCTTGTTTCCTTGGAGTTTTCTTGCAAGCTCTCAGAAATCTTCTCACATACCTTCATTCATGGATCAAGTTCCAACAAAGTACCCTCCAATATATTTTTAACTTGCCTTGATTTATGACTTTCTCTGTTCTATAAAACTGTAAAACTTGTTGGAAACTGTTTCCATGCTGGGACACAGAATTTAAGGTACTGTAAACCTGTATTTCTGGGCCATGGCCACTCGAGATTGCTCCAGAATTAACTATCTCTGATTCCATTTAATATGAGAGCTATGTTTTTTGTATTGTATTGACACTTCATCCAATGCTAATATACCTTCCATAGAAAAGAATTTGAAAGCTATTGATTCAAGGTGGCATAGATATTGTGAGAGCCAAAGCTATATTTTAAGTTTTAATTACCATGCCTTTGAGATTCATGAAACAAAAATGCTTCTAAACTGCAAACCCCTTGACAAAGGACAGATAGTTCCTGCAATTCTGGAGGCTATTGTTTATCGGATATAACAAGCTACATGTGTTTTTGCTCCCCTAAACAAGCTTGGTTGACCCAGTTGCACCAAATATGCTTGATCACATGTGAGGGGGAAGTTCACAGGCAGGAAGCATATCAGGATGTATGCTTGCCTGTAACTAGATCTGACAGGTAATACTTTAAGCCATGCAAACTGTGACTTGTGGCCATTTCCTGAGAAAACATGTATGGACTTGGCCAGATCCCATTCACCAGCCAGTATTTAATTAAAGCTTGCTTCAAATTTGGCTTTAAACCATGGTGGTGGTCTTATTCTCAACTGGTGCGAATAACAATATGAGTGGATAACAACAACAAAAAGAAAAAGGAAAGGACATGGCCGCTCCTAGGTGTGGTGGAAAAGTAAGTTTATCATAGATAAAAGGGATACCCAGGGACAGAAACATCTGGGAGAGTCCAGAGTGAGCATGACCCTGATCCAGGCCATGGGAGGAGAGGGGGAAAGGAAGACCAAGAGGCTGGGAGCATATAGAATAGACAAAAAAGACTAGGTAACCAAAATGGCTGGATTATAAAAGGAAGAGCCTCTGGAGGAAGGGTATCCTAAACCCTGGGCTAGAGAGGTAAGGGTAGGGGACAGGGTATGCCACCACTACCCTCTAACAGGATCTGAGGGACACTGGGAGTACCTGGTGGCCAGGTCTGTTTTGACATGTTAAATAGGCATCTCAGTTGTTGGTACTGGGTTTGAGACCTAGTAATGAGATGGAAAGTAACTGTATAATTCATCAAAAATATTTGTGTGTGAAATAAAAGTTTAATGTGTTAAAGTGTTAATGAGAGAGAAAAGATGACTAACCACTACCTGGGGCACTGAGAAGGTGTTAAGAATTATTAACACATTGTTAAAATTACTGTTAATGATAAATTGTTTGCTTTTATTACAATTGTTCCTTCCGTTATGCATTTTATAGTAATAAGCAAAGGTACTGAGGACTCTGGAACTTGACTCCCAAGTTTGATATATTCCATTCTTACTTGCTCTCTTGAATAAAAGACAAATAGCCAGAGTCCACTCTGAGACCAAGAGTCTTCACTTTGAACACTCTACAGATGACTTGGAAAAGTTACACAATGACCACAGCTGATTGCTCAGGCTTCTCCAGGTGCTGACTCAGCCAAAGCCCTTTGAAACAGACTGCCCTAGATAATGTCTTTCCACCTGCAGGAAAGGTTACTAGGGTTGCTAACAATCAGGAGATCTCCATTTATATCTCAGGTCCATAGTGGTTGGTGCACTCACTTCCCTTTCTTGCTGCTTGCTCTAACTGCTCAGCTGATTTATTGAGTTATATGTGTGACATTCTCTTGTTATGTCATTCCTAATGCTCAAGCAGTAGGCCCAGTAAAAGGCTTGAGTGATGGCTACTTTTTGCTGCTGTTGGTTTTTGTTATTTATTTATTTATTTATTTATTTATTTATTTATTTATTTATTTATTTTGCTTTTGTTTACTCTGTCTTTAAGTAGTGTGTGTTGAGCTGGTAACAGAAAGAAACAGCAGAAATACGAGAGAAGCACGGATGGCAGAGTGGCAGCAATGCTGAACAACGTTTCCCAAGAGTGCCTGAGCAAGAACAAGGGACACAGGGAAGTAAAACGATCACAGAGAACTGAGAGTAAAATGGATACAAGGATATAACGATAGAGAGGGGACTCCTAGACACTATAAGATGGTTGTCAAAATGGTTGTCTGTCTTTTTATAGCTAAGATTCATAGACAGCTTAGGCTTAGCACTGGCCAATGTCTTAGACCGTCTAATGTTAGGGGTCTGCCAAGAAGCTGCAACAACAGATATTATTAAGGGGATGTCTTAGTTAAGATTTCTATTGCTGTGAAGGGTCTAATGCACCAATAATTCTCATAAAGAAAACATTTAATTGGGTGGCTTGATTACAGTTTCAGAGGTGCAGTCATTTATCATCATGGTGGGGAGCATGGTGGCATGTAGGCAGAGGTGATGCTGGCTATACGTTGATATGCAGGCCACAGGAAGTTGAGTGATACACTGGGTGGAATCCTGAGCCTGGGCAACCTCAGAGTCTACCCCTACAGTGGCACACTTGCTCCAACAAGGCCATACCCAATCTAACAAAGTCACATCTCCTAATAGTGACAATCCCTATGAGATTATGGGGGTCAGTTATATTCATACTACCACGGGGGGGGGGGGGGTAAAAGATCCTGACTGGGTCTACAGAAAGCCTTAACACTTAAAGAACTAAGTGTTCCAGGCCTATGCAATACCTGTTAATTCATAGAACTAATAGTCTATTCAACATGAGAACTGTAACACTAGAAAAAGACATCAGCCCGTGGTTGCTTTCACTTACCTGTTCGCTTCTGCCCACTGTTGTAAAATACCAAAGAAAAAAAATGATCCCCAAAACATTCCAAAAGCACCATTACTATCTGTTTCAAGTAGAGCCAAAAGCCCTACTCATCAAACTGATAACTCAGAGTTGGAGTCTTTTCATATTGTAGAATAGTTAACCTACTAATAAACTCTCTCTCTTTTCTCTCTCTCTCTTTGTCTCTTTCTTTCTCTCTCTCTCATCATTACCTCTAATACATAAATAATGTATAGGTATAGGGACACTTTCAGATATTTGAACTAATATTCCTAAAAATTGAAAAGTGCATTCCTATTATATTATATGCATTTTAAAATAAAGAACCATCAAGAATTATTCTAAGAGATTTCAAGACATTAGCCTACTCTCAATGCTATTTTGTGAGAAAACATTTTCAAACCCAATTATGTTGTACTAGAAGAAAAAAAGTTTTTAATTGTACAATGTTGATAATTTCTGTTCCATAAAATAACTTATCTATAAAACATTATAAAGGGATTATATTTTAGTTGTATAAACTAGAAATGATCAGTACAGTATCTCCTCCCTATAATAAACTCAGCAAACATGGGACTGAAAAGTCAAGAAGATTGCCATGTTTTCCAGGTCAACCTCAGCAACTGAGCAAGCATAGGTTTACAGACCGAGATTCTATTTCAAAAAAATTAATTAATTTTAATAAAGTAGTAATTACATTACATATAAAGTTCGCATGATAGCTTAAGGGGTATGACTATAAAATTACTGTGTTGATTCTATTCATTTCTGCAGATTTAAAGCTTTACATGTTATCTATCAATTTACATATGATTATAGATATGCTAAGAATATATGACTAGGATATGCTAATTATTATAATCAAATATAAATTTTTATGCCCTACACTTCTAGGCATAATTACAACTTGTCAGGAATAGGTAGCAAAATTTCACTAAATGTAACAGGAGTAAGTAAATACTGAGAGTGTCAAATGTTAAAACCTGCTCCTGTGAATAGGCACACAACTGTCTATAGTTCAACAACAGTAAAATAGTACTGCCATGTAAAGTTATAGAGCATAAGCAAGAAAGTCAACACATCTAGAGACTGCAAAACACATTTTTACATAATTTCTACCTTACTAATAATAAACTAAATTTTCTTTTCTGTACTCAGGGTCGATAAACAAGATAAAGACTGCAATCACTATAATAAAAAATAAAATACTACAAGGAGTACAAATACAGACAAAAATTATGATTTTTTGTCTGAAATTTGAAATAATGTACGTTTTTAGAAGAAAATAACCAATCAGCAAAAAAATAAAAGTATTTTTGCATCCTGATTATGGCATATCAGTGCCCAGAGGTAAATGGTACTTACAGTTTAATGCACTTTTAAATATTTCCCAATATTTCTGAAGCATAACAGACACATTAATTAGGTAAAACTGCATTCACTGAATGATATAATTCACTTTAGTCTCTAAAACACATCATGAACATTCTTTTACCAATTTTGCAGTAAAAAATAACATTTGATGTTTAATAAATATTTCTGTATTATTCTATACATGAAACATAATTTGGTGAATATTTTAAGATGCTACTGTTAATGGTTTTTGTGACTGACACACTGATTTATATGGTTATGTTCATTTGTTTACCCATTCATGATAAGAGAATTTTTTGAGAACAAAATAACATGAAATGTGACTTTAGATATATACTGAGAAACATCCTACAAAAGTTTTCAAGCCAGCGTAAGTTCTTCCTATGTTCCGTGAGTTGTCATTATGTACTCTGTGCTTCTGTTTCTTTGAAACAGTCCCACATAGTTGGCAGAGTATGACCTACAGTCATGACAATATCCTGGGTTGTCATGGGGTTCCATGTAATCCCTTTGATCAATAACTCAATTAGATGTTACCCTATTTCAATACCAGAACCTTCATTTTGGTGACAAGTAATGGCCAGCTGGGTCTCTGTCTCCCCCACTATTTGGCAATTTCATTTAGATCACCCTCATATATATTTATATTTTAGGAAGCTTCTACTGTTAATTAGGTTTCCATACTATCCTTTAAATAGCCTTTCATCTTACCTGTCTCCCATATTCCCACCATTGTCCCCCTTTCCCCTCCTCATTTATTTATTCTCCTGTTCCAGACACACACACACACACACACACACACACACACACACACACACAGACTACCTTCCATCCATACATAACTATGTACTGTATAGCCCTTCCCTAAGGAGATCTGTCTCCTGTAGTCCCTAACTCTATGGCTAATCTCTGTGGTAATATAGATTGTAGCATGGTAATCATCGACTTAACAACTAATGTACAAATATAAATGAATACATGCCATATTTGTCTTTCTGGATCTCAGATACCTCACTCAGGATTTTTTTCTAATTCCATACATTTATCTACAAATTTTATTCTTTTTAATATCTGATTAATACTCTACCAGGTAAATGTGCCACATTTTCTTTATCCGTTCTTCTGTTGAGGGACATCTAAGTTGTTTCCAAATTTTGGCTATTATGAATAGAGCAACAATGAACATGGTCAAGAAAGTGTCTCTGTAGCTGTTGCCAAGTCTATAGGTTGCTCAACACAAACTGATGGCAAGGTTCCATTGCTGAAGACAATATCTACATAACCCAATGAAAATGGAGACTTCAGATTTGTGCCTACATAGCAACTTCAACCATAATGTCTTTGATACATGAAAATAGTCAGCATGTTACCAAAGAAATGTAAATACCAAGCCAGCCACAAATCCTTTGATCTACAATGCTATGCTAATTACAAGATAGAACAATGGTGGTACAAAGCTCTTTGGGAGAAAGAATGCATAACTGATTTAACTTAAGGCTCACCCCACAAGGTCAAACCTGACAATACTTGACTGACCAAGAACCAGAGAAAAATTAAACTGAGGTCCCAGTTTAAACCCAAACACTACTGTTCTACAAAAGGAACTCAGCAAGAAAATGACTTCTAATGACACTCTGCTGTACTTCTTGATCAGTTCTGTGTGCAGGCATTATCAGAGAATCTTCCTCTTGTAGCAGATTGGAACAAATATAGAAACTCCCAGTCAGATATTGTGCCTAGAGTTAGTAACCTTGGAACACTCAATTCAAAATGAGATGTCTCCATCAAATCCCTCCCCATCAAAAGCCTCAGGGGACTGTATGGAAAGGGAGGTACAAAGAATATAAGAGCCAGAGGAGATGGATGATACCAAGAAAGCAAAGTCCTCTAAATCAATATGATCAAAGTCATGTAAACTCACAGGGAATGAAGCAGCATGCCCAGACTGTGCATGGGTCTGCACCAGGTCTGTTGTGTATATATTATGGCTTTCATGTTAGAGTTTTTTATGGTATTTCTGAGTTTGTGAATGTGACTCTTGTGCCTTATCTAGGGCTCTTTCTCTTCTGCTTTTTTTGTCCAATTCCAATGTGTTCATTTTTATTTTTTCATATTATATTATATTTATTATATTATACTATATTATATTATTTATATTATTACCCCTAAATTATGCCTGTTTTCTAATGAGAGATAGAAAGGAAGTGGATCTTGAAGTAAGAGGTGGTGGAAGGAACTAGAAGGAGTTGAGGGAAGGGAAACCATAATCAGATTAGAGTATGTGAGGAAAAAAATATGTTTCAGTATATGAAAAAATATTAAACAAGTTAAACAAAACAGACCAACAAACAAAACCAACATAGTTCCACATCATGTGATAGTTCAACCAGCAGACAATTTAGTATCTTGTAGGAAAGTAATTTTTAAGAAATTTTCTTTACTGAAGTTTATAAAAATGTTTATCAAAAGGTGTTCTTAATCAGTACTCCAGCTCCAGAGATAATAGAAATACAAGTTATATTTTTCACCATTATTCCCTCTTGCCCAGCTCTGGGTTATGGTTTTCTCTGTGGATTTTTGTAATTCTGTGAACTCTGGCTCCCTTTGTATAACATGAATAGAAAAGATATCTAGCTAGTTAAATTATGGGAACCTCCAGAGTTTTCTAAATTTATCAATGGACATGATTCATTTTACAAAATTCTTTTATATTTTATTGATGAATTGATGAAATGTAAGCAAATATGCTCATGACTTCATCTTTTTGTAACCTCAAGAAAGGCTACAATTGTTAAGCATTTGTAGATTTCTAAGTAATTTCAGTAACCTATTTAAAATGAATGAAAGATCTTAAATATGAGCAATTTTTTATGAATTCTCAGAACTTTCAATGTACCCTAAAAATAAAAAAAGATCATTTATATATTTCCAATGATTCTTCTTGAACATGAGCAATTATACAAATGGTGATTTTTAATTTTAGAATCTCTAGTATATTTATTTTTAATTTTCTAAAAAATATGCATAACTGCACATATGTATGCTCACATTTGTAGACAATGTATTTATGGAATATAGAATAAACAGAAGAATTTCCCCCATAAGTTTATTGATAAGTTAAATTTAAAATTCCACTTTTTATTATATCAAAAGCATAGTAAACACAAACTTAAAAAATGTTTTAAATGTTAGAGTGATATATGTGAAACCAAACACAAACACTCAATAATACCTTATTCTGATTTTCATAATTTCATAGAAGAAATATACATTAGATTGTTTTTGTGATAATTTTTATCTGGAAGCTATCTTACAGTATCCATCTTTTATAGGTATTTGGTTCAGAATTATGTTCAAGTATATTTTTATATCCCATAGTAAAATCATACTTAATAACCAAATAATATTATTTTATATACTTTATATTGTATTATTTTCCCATAAGTAATGTAGAAAGTTATCACAAAGTGAATAAATCAATTTTGCTTAAATTGTGTTTGGCTTTTAGTGGTATGCAGGTTTAAAGTCAGTCTCATTGAATTCCCACTAAACTATAGATGTATAGATGTATAGATTACTTATAATAAGCTCCAGATGAAACTATTCCTCTAACTAGAGGCTGCCTGAAATCTGGGACTTACAATTGTCTTCAAACAGCTTATTTATGCTTGTTTCTGTTTCCCAAATTGCCTTCTCCTTGTCTTCTAATCTTCTTGCCTCCTGTTTATAAAGACCACAACAAGAATAATATCTGAAAGATCTATGTCATATAGACTTAAATGAGATTCAAATGAAAATTTAGCAGTATTTCAAAAAGAAGAGAACATGATGCTGAAGAACCCAAATCTAAGTGGGTAAAATACTAATAAGCACATTTTTCAAAGATTATTTATGAAAGGAGAATGAATTCATTATTTAGCTCTTTTAAATTATGGATTTTTATAGTTTTTCTTTTCTTGTTGTTGTTTAAGACAGAGTTTCTCTGTGTAGTTTTGGTGCCTTTCCTGGATCTCACTCTGTAGACCAGGCTGGTCTCGAACTCACAGATTCGACTGGCTCTGCCTCCCAAGTGCTGGGATTAAAGGCGTGCGCCACCACTGCCAGGCAGAATTTTTATAGTTTTTACATATCAAAGGCTAGGTTAAAATTATTATTCTTGTAGGTATTTTTTAATGTAAAGTTACATTTTTACAGCTATAAAAATGTATAAAATGTAAGCTATATTAAATGTACCCGCTTAAAAACTCAATGCCGTTTTAAGTTTTAGTCATATGATTTAAATGGATTTTTTGTTGGGAAATGTTTTATATTGTTAAAAGTTTAATCATTTATTAATGTCTCTGTGTGTGTCTACATGACTTATTGTGTTGAAATACTACATTACAGTAGATTTCTCACCTCCGGCCAATTAACTCTAAATCATCTAGTAAATGTCTGGAATACATGTATAGTACCAAGGTTTTTATATGCTAATTATTTTATTTATATTCACACCAATTGTAAAGAATAATTTATAGATATATGCTCTAAGATAATAAAACTTATCTAATAATATAATAGAATATCTCTAACAATATGAAATTACTCAAAGCATATGAGCTTGGCCTTTCTCTTTCACATTCTCTAGATACCTCAGCATAACTTACAATTCATTTAATGATTTGTGGAATATTCTTTTACACTGTGTCATTGGTTTAATAAAGAAGATGACTGGACAATAGCTAGACAGGATAAAGTCAGGGGAAAATCAAACAGAGATATTAGGAAGAAGAAGGGTGTTGTCAGGGGAGTAGTGAGTTGATACAGAGAGAAGCAAGATGGATATGTTGTACTGAGAAAAGGTACCAAGTCACATTGCAAAGCACAGATATAAATATGGGTTAATTGAAAATGTAAGGGTTAGCTAGTGACAAGCCTGAGCTATTGGCTTAACATTTATAATTAATATTAAGCCTCTGTGTGGTTACTTAGGAGTGTTTGTGGGACAGAAACTACCACCTACAATAATTTGAAATAATATATGAAATACCATTATAAACATTATGTTGGTAAAATGGGCTTTCAAAAACATATGGCAGCATGAAGGACTGTCTAAATTCTTCAGTTTGTGATATGGTATCATCATTTATAAAATTCATACTCAAGATCCACACAATCAAGGTAACCCCAAATAAGGAAAACCTAATAATATCTCATAATATTTAAATAAATTTTTAGAATTGAGTTACATTCACAGTTATCATTTGATGCATATAGTCCTGAGCTTTGTGTTGTACATGCCTAATAGAAATAGATAGATTGAAATCATAATCAAGACCAAGAATGATGGTCTGATATTTTACAATGATATTGAAAATGCTATTCAATTATAAATAATTATTTGCAGAATTTTGTCTTTAGTGTTTTGGGACTATAGGCAATTATGGGTAAACTGGAAGAATGGAAAGCAAAATCTTGGATAAGAAGAACAACTGTACTCTGTTATTCATCATGTGAGCAGTGGTGACTGAAGCCTGAGAAAATATCAGAGAGAGACTAGATTTAGGAATCTACTTTGTGGTCTCAGTGTCTTTTCACCATCATAAAAAGAATTAATAGATCAGACAAGCAAGATAGGTATGTCTACTGGCACATATATATCTTGGGTCTAACAAATGGCTGCCTAATTGTACTTAAGAGTTACTAAATAGGAAGAAAGACAAGCTTTGTACTATAAACCTAGACAACTACCCATAGATGGGGAGGTCCTACTGATAAGTCGGAAGATTCATTTTGTAACAATCAATGGCTATAACAGAGATCACAATTGTAACAGGAATATAAAAAGGTCATATAAAAACAAAACACAACAAAAACAACAACAACAACACACACACACAAAAAAAAAAAACAGAGCCAGACATTGAGGTGAAAGCTGAAAGATCTGGGAAGCAGAGCAAGCCAGCCACCAGTTCTTACCTCTATTAAATCCTCAGCCTCAAGAGAAAGTCCTTGTTTCCTCACACCTTATATACCTTTCTATTTCCTGCCATATTATTTCTTGGAATTAAAGTTGTGTGTCCTTCTCAAGCAAAGACATGAGGTCTCAAGTGCTGGGATTAAAGGTGTGTGCCACCACACCTGGCTCTGTTCTTAGATTTTCCTTGAACTCACAGAGATCTAGACAAATCTCTGCTTCCCAAGTGATAAGATTAAAGGTGTGTGCCACCACTGTCTGACCTCTATGTCTAATGTAGTGGCTAGCTCTGTCCTCTGATTCCCAAATATGTTTTATTGGGGTACATAATATATCACCACACACAATTGGTCAAAATTCAGAGACTATGTGTCCATTGGGTAACTCACCACAATCCATATATCTACAAGGCAACTCCTATACACAAGTCTTAAAAAGATGTAATGATGGAAGAATGATGGTAAGATTTTAAGGATCCAGGACTCCTATTGCTAGATATTGTCTTCTAGACATTACAGGGATGCTGGATATATCTATGAAATGTCAATGATATAGTTGCATAAAGAAGACTTATATAATGACATCTACAATTTACATGCCAGCACAGATGGTGGAAGTTTCAGAAGACCACACTTTGTAAATGAAGAGCTACAGGTAATCCATTGTTGCAGAGAGAAATTAGTTTTTTCCAGGTATGAGACCCTTGATAGGTTATCCAATCTTAAGTGGTTATCTCTAAACATATATACATGTTCATATGTGCATGTGTGTGTGTATTTTTGTAATAATTTTAACAGAAGAAATAACCTTGAGAGATAGTGAGGAAAGCAGGGAGGATTGGAAATGGGAGAAATTTACTTGGAAATGTTCCAAATAAAATAATCACCTGTAACACTGATGTGATTATTAAATATACAATTGAGTTTCCCATATTCATAAGTTAGAATTTTTATTACGTGAAGAGACACCATGACCACTCCAACTCTTATAAAGGAAATATTTAATTGGGTGGCTCACTTATAGTTCAGAGATTCAGTCTATTATCATCATGATGGAGAGCACTTAGGCCCAGGCAGATATGTTCCTGGAGTAATTGGGAGTCCTACATCTTGCAGGCAAGAGGAAGTCAACTGACTGCCATACTGAGTGAATCTTGAGTGAAAGAAACCTCAATTCCCACCCTCACAGTGACACACTTCCTCCAACAAGACCACAACTCCTAATAGTGCTACTTCCTTTGGGGCCATTTTCTTTCAAGTCAACAAATTCCACTCCCTGGATCCCAAAGACTTATAGCCATATCATAATGCAAAAAAAAAAAAATGCATTTGGTCCAACTTCAAAAGTCTCCATAGTCTATAACACTGTAAAACTTATTTCAAAGTTCAAAGTCTCTTCTGAGATACATTTCAATCTCTTAACTGTAATCCTCTGTAAAATTAAAAAAAATAAAAATAAAAAATAAAGAAAAACAGATCATATACTTACAACATAAAATGGCATAGGAAATACATTAACATTCCAAAATGTAGGGAAGGGAGCATAGTTAGGAAATACTGAACCAAAGCAAGACCAAAATCCAGTTGGGCAAACTCCAAAATCTGAATCTTCATGTTGTATGTTGAAAAGCTCCTCAGATCTCCAACTCCATTCGTCTTTGTTAACTGAAACACACTTCTTCCTGTTGGGCTGATTCCATGCCCTGTTAGTAACTCTCCTCAGCAGGTATTCCATGACTCTGGCCTCTAACATCTTGGGATCTCTAAGGCAATCCAGGCTTCAATTACTCAGCTTCATACAATGGCCTCTCTAGGCCTCCATTCAGGAACACCCCCGGCCTCAGAGACTTTTTCCATAACTCCTTTCTTCTGTTCTTAACTCTAGAGCCAGAACCACGTGGCTGAAGCTGCCAAGTTCTGCTGCTTGCTGGGGCTGGAATATGGCCCACTCATTTAAATATTATTCTCACCAGCTTTCGGTCTTTCACTGGCTATAAGCTTGCCTGTCCCAAAACTTGCTCTGTAGATCAACCCAGCCTTTTTTTTTCCCCCAAACTACCACACCCATCCTTAAAGAAAAAAAGTTATCACTATTAAAAACTGAGGGAACCAAGCAAAAGAACAACAAAGGAATGCGAGTCTCTGATAGCATTACTGGGCTGCTAAACTCACCTAGCTACTCATCAAAATCATTGTACAGAAGCAAAATGCTCTGTGGTGATTGCAGTATTTTTCTTTAAATTAAACAATATTTTTACCAGATACACATGTTGGTACAAATCCTACCAGTAACTAGAATGAATGAATGGCAAAGTCAAATGTGAAAATACGTTAGAAAGTACTGCCCAGGAAGAAGGCCGGTACAAAGGGAGGAGGGATTTTCCGGTGTCTCCAGTGCTCTTAGACAAGGACGACTGTGGCAGTGCAGTGGGGTCACTGCGCCATTTGAGAGAAGGTGGAATGAGTCAGTCTGTTGGGTTGTAATGATATAGGCAGGTGACAAGTCCACCACAGTTTTGGTTTTTTCAATGATAATATACCTTCTCTTGTATGCACCTCAAAGGGATTCAGAAATGAAATAAGAGAGCAATGTGGGAAGATTTCCGTAACCTCAAAAGGAGATAAAGACATGAGTAGAGGCAGCTGTTGGGGTACAGAGACTAGGACAGATCTGAAATACAGTGGTCAGGTAGAGCTGATGGGAGACGCTCATAACTGTGATCAGAGATACAAAGTAAATGGAGGAAACTGCTGTGAGAAGCTGGATAAAGACCAGGAGATTTTAGTTCAAGCCTTTAAAATACGAGTGAAATGTAGCTGAGAGAAATACATTCATAGGAAAAGAATAAAATTAGCAAATATGAAGCTTATAGGAACAAAGAATTTTTATTTATCATTTGATACTTTTCTTATTTTATTTTCTATTTCCCTAACAGAACCTGTGACTTGGAAATATAGAGGGGATGTTTATTATCTGTCAAAGTTCTGGAATACCAGACAGGGTGTCAATGTTTATTTAACTTCTGGTTAAGGTGTCATAGAAAGTACTTGTGCAAAGGAGAGATAGGACAAGGAGGAGAGGTTATTGATAACACTGTCCTCTTAAATCACCTTTTCTGGAACTACAAATCCCTTCCTGAGGGTGATACTAGAGGGGCTTGAACACCTCTAAGGATCTGCCTCTCACTATTATTCCAATAGCAACTAAATTCCAGTGTGACTTTCAGCTGCAGCAGACCATATCTAAAACACTGCAAAACTATTAAGTATAATAAGTAGGTGAAGACACGCAGTTCCATTGGGTTGTAACCAAATCTCCAGATATATGCTATGTCATGTATATCTACACACACACACACACACACACACACACACACACACACACACGAGCGCGCATACACGCGCACACACACACATGCAAATGATGTAAAAAGAGAGTATAAACATATATGAGCCTTACTTTAGTTTATAATGTCATCCAGGATTTGAAATTTCACAAATATTTCAGTTTATCCTTCAATAATGACTGGTATTAGGAGCTGTAGTCTCATTTTCCATTCAAATTGAAAAACAGCAATAACAAATAACTGATATTGTTCCCAATGACAACTTGAAGTAAAAAAAAAATTGTTTGTTCAGGTGGCCAGGGGACAGCCAGTTTAATTCAATTTCCTGGGTATGTATCTCCATACTTTGGTAAGACAATCAAGGTGTAATAGTTAGGAGTAGATAAGTAATCACAGTAACATGTCCAAAATTCAATCCCATGTTAATTATTTCATTTTGTAAAATTTGTTTGTTAATTTACTGTGACTCCAGAAATTGTAAAATATAGAAATATGCTATATAATTAAAAATTTTTCATAGCAGTCATGAATTTGTTAATGTCATTTTTACTTTTATCAGTATTTTGATCAAAGTTAGTATTATAAGGATTAGCTATTGTTTTTCTTTGTCTAGCAAGGCTTTCCATTCATGACCACATGTGTCTATAATAGACATTTTTGAATGCTCAAGTCACAGCAAACCTGTGAGATAGTGTATATTATTTATACTATAATTGTATCAGTTTGCCTTTTCTGTGTTTAACTGATTTATGTGCATGTCAGCTGGGTGTAAGTCTCTGGGTGATGAAATTATCTCTTACACTACAGTGCAAGCTATTTCCTAGCATGCCTAACTTTAAAAGAATTTTCCCTGTGTCCCAATTATATATTGGTGCTGAGGATGCTATAATCACTATAGCAAATTAACGGCACAGTGAAGGAAAGAATAAAATTTTATGATTGTCTCTAAAAAATAGTATTAGAACCTTTAAATAAAATAATAAGTGAATCAGGTAATAGGTATGAAATTCAGTGGTATTTTCTCAGTTGAAATTTTCTTGTTGAGAAAGAGAGTTAGAAGTTCTTCTATTAGGGAAATACATATATAGCTTCAATATAGGAACTATTTAGAATATGTGATCATTGAGAATATATCATATTTAGACATTATCATTCCATTCACAATCAGAAATGTCAGGCAAGTCAAACAAATTCTGATTTGTATTTTACTAAGTAACTGACATAATTTTCAGTTTGATCCATCTATTTTAGGGGAGAGGAGTGGCCCGCCTTATGCCTATATTTCAGCTGCCGTGTTGCTGTGCTGCACAAGGAAACATGATAGACCTCTGCACTTCCAATAGTATTTCATCATATATATTGACAATTATGTGCAACATAGTGGTATAGGAAACAATGACATAAAGCTCAGAGATGCTTATCACTCCAAACAAGACAGGTTTTATGGTAGTGGGCCCTTAGAAGCCAATGAAACCCATCTGAAGTGTCAAACATACACATTGCATGATAACAAAATATTTCTTTGTAATAACTTTATGTGAAAGAAATCCTTAGAAAGGCAACAATAGAAAGGGCAAAGTAACCTCTTGAGAAGTAAGGGTGATTCATCACAGCTGTCTACGATATATTAGCAAATCTAATTGCAGCTGAGTGTCAAGAGTCTTAAAAAACATGATTTCCCATGCATCTATATTTCCTCATCACTTCATATGTCAAACCATAATAAAGAACATACATCCCATAGGTAATATTGCCCTCAATGCATTCCTGCAATTGTTCTTTGTTCCTGAAAACTTAGACTTCCAAAGTAATATTTTTTAAACTGAACTTAGTTCACTGTTGAACAACTGTTCCCACCCCAGGGGTGAGATGGTAGCCATTCTACTGTACAGAAACAAATTTGCACCTCAGTGAGGATTCACACCTGGTTAGGTAGTCAGTCCAGGTTAAATAGATTTTGCCTCAGGGAAGAGAAGAGAGTTGTCACCCTGTTAAATCAGTTCCCACTGTTTGAATCTGAATCTGAATCAGCCAACTAATAAGGGCAACTGGGAGTGTGTGAGAAATAACTTCCTTAGATCCTTTAGCTGGATCAACTTATGCTGGGGTTTAAAGTGAGCATCCACACCTCGCAGTATGTTGAATGGTGTATTTTTTTTTTGGTCATTATACTGTTTAAAATTAGAACTTTACTTAAGAACAAGCTTGTGTTTTCTTTCCTTCTGATATTAACGTAAGTTGTCAATGACATTTTTAATAGGTAAGAGTTCTAGTGTAGATCTAATTATCTCTCGGTAGGCATTGTCTCTTTTGCCTCTGTTAAATAAAAACAAATTCTGGCCTTGGAAAAAAATAAATTTTATTAGAAAGGATTATTTGAAAATAAGCCAGAGAAGTGGGAGCTTGATGTTAGAATCTTTGCCAAGCACATGAAAGTTTCTAGATTTAATCCCTAGGATTAAAAACAAGGAAAATATATTAAATATAAATATAAAGAATGAACTTTTGTGGTCCTTAGAAGAAGACATGACATGAAGAAAGAAAACACTGGAAATTCGTTCAAGGACTACCTCAGTGGGATGCTTTTATTTTCCCTTGTGGATCAACAGAGATAACAATTTAGTTAATCCTTCATCAAGCAAAGATTGGAAAGTGATGTTTTGTCCCTAGGTTTTGTGATAGCTGAATAAGACAAGAAAGAAATTTCTACTCTCATCTTCATTATACAGAAAGAAAAAGGAAAGTTAGTGTTTTCCTGTAAGCCATTTATCAGAGTACAGAAAGGTGGAGTGATTTCTCAACACTTGCTCCGTTGCAGGGATTAAGGGGTCCAATAAAGTTTAACACTGTCATTGCATCCCCTCAGTCTTCCCAATGTCCCAGGCACTGTCTCTTCTCTGTTCCTACATTACAATACTTGATAGTACTTGTCATTTAACTTTCTTTTTCTTTTTTCTTTTTACAGGATTTCTCTGCATTAGCACTGGCTGTCCTGGAACTTGCTCTGTAGACCAGGCTAGCCTCAAACTCACAGAGATCCACCTGCCTTTGCCTCCTGAGTGCTGGGATTAAAGGCGTGCACCACCATGTAACTTGGATTTATAAGTTATAGGTTTAATTCATATTTTCTAAAAGTGGCTTCCAAACAGCAGTAACACATAAGATTCTGCTTATTTATTAAAGTGTTAGTGGAATTCAAGTTTCTCATATTTCAAAAGAAATTAAATAACATAAATTGATTAATGAAAGTAGATTTATTAATAGGTTCTACAGAGATGTAGAGAATTCAATTTTTCTCTGAGGTGCCTGTGAACATAGTCTCAGAATTCTGAGAGAATAGTGAGTCAAATACCAGAAAAAAGGGAGATCCAGCCTTGAGACTTTCCTACATGGTAGTTTCAAGGGGAAAGGACATTGAGACTCAAGATGTATCTAATCTGAGCAAGAGGGACATGAATATAATACGAGTCACCCCAGGGGTCCAGAAAATTGGCTCTCAGCCTGGCTTCAAGAAAATAGTACCCTCTTTCAGTCACTGAACATCTCCTTGGTTAACTTGAATGGACTTCCATAGTTTTAGTCATTTGCATAATGTGTTTTATCATTAAAATAGGAAAAGCCAAGGGCTTTTTCTTTCTTCCCACTGGTCAACAGTTTTGATGCCAGATTATTTAGTACTGTTTTCTCTAACACCAAGCACATTTTTCTCCATTGGACCCCAGATGGACAGCTTATAATTCTATTCATTTGTGGCATTACCCATCTGGTAATAACATCAAATTCCCAAGGTGAGAAGCTCATGCATATAGATGTCCTCTGTTTTACATTGGGGACATGACTTGGGAAAATCAAATACATTTCTGTCCAGGTTTGTTTGATTGTTTTTTGGTTTGCTTGTTTGTTTGTAAAACAGACAAAAGTACATGTATCTAGCCAGTCACAGCTGGACAGAAAGAAGAAGAAAGAGGTATGTGTGGTGAGAAGCAGCCCTAGTGACTCATAAGCAACAGTCTAAGAAGGCAAGAGTTTTACTTTGTGGTTTAGGAGAGGTTAAGTGAGGGGCATTTCTAGGGCAGAGTTTCTTGAGTGTCTCTTCCTTTGATATAAATTAGGTCTTGAGGTTACATTAAAATTGAATCAGCCAAAACTAAGCACAACCAATGGGTGAATTCAGAAGTCATGTATACTGATTCGTTGTCATCTCTTCCATTTACCCTCACTAGTTTAGTACCCCCAGTAGAAGAATAGCTCTGTGGGGTGGAGGGATTTGGAATGCTCTGTGGTTTTGTGGCTGGCAGTGATTTGGAAGTTTGAGGAGCATTGCTGTGAAAGGGGAATATGTCCTTTTTTCACTGCACAGAAATAACTATCAGCTGATGTAATTTACAGCAAAGCAAAGGAGGTAGAACTTCTTGAAAGACTTGGGCAATTTTCCTTATTTCCTTTTGTGTGTTTGTTTGTTTGTTTTGTTTGTTTGCTTGCTTTTTTCAAGACAGGGTTTCTCTGTGTAGTTTTGGTGCCTGTCCTGGATCTTGCTCTGTAGACCAGGTTGATCTCGAACTCACAGAGATCCACCTGGTGCTGCCTCCCAAGTGCTAGAACTAAAGACGTGCGCCACCACCGCCCAACAATTTTCCTTATTTCTTACACCCTGTCAAAAAGCTGCTTCTCATGACAGCAGTTATCAAACCATACTTTGACAATTCTTCCAAATAGGGTCTGTATTATTAAATCCCAATCATGTCATATTGCCATGCTAGAATGCCTCAAAAAGTCAAGAAAACATTTGCAGTCATTATAAGGTATTATAAAGGGAATATTAAGTAAATGACACAGTCAGTAGATACTTGGTACAAAAGGTATAGCACGAGCTCCATGTCCTCTTCTCCACATGCATAACTTCCATGTACTGAAAGATCTCTCAGTCTTGTCAGTCATGTTTGTATACAATGTAATTGCATCCTCCTCTCCATCACACAAACACAAAATTCTGCAAAGTGAGTAGGGTGGTGCAAAAGTTTCTACTTCTCCAGTCATATAGATTGTTCTACTGGAGGTCAGCTTCTAGTCTGAGATGATCCATGAGCCTATACATGTGTCCTCACTAAAGCAAGGATTCTCTAAGGAATCTGGGACCCCCTATACCACTTTCAATTACTCAGTAAAGAATAAAGGTATTAAAAACTCTGTCAAGAACCAGGGCCAAAAACCAAACAGACAAATAATATAATAAAAGTCTTTCATATTGCCCTTGTCTACAGGGATTTTAGGAACTTTGTGCAGAAAGTGGGGCAGAGTCAAACTATATATTATATTGTTTCATACCTTGCAAAATCAAAATTTTATTTTCTAAAGTGGAAAACATATCCATATATATGGCCTCTCATTATTAAACTAACTGATGGCTTATAGGCATGAGGAGTTAAAATACAAGGTGAATTATAAGGACTAAGTCAAGCTTGCCAGCTTCCTCTGAGTTACGACATCTGACATGTCCTCTGACAAATGAAAAACCACAGTGTCTGTACATGCAAAATTCTGCTCCTTTAATGTTATAGTAAAATACCTCAAAATGATTTCTTCTCTCAAGATAAATTCTGTTTTTAATCTTTGTGTGTGTCTGTATGTGCATAAAGCATGCACATATACATGCATGTATCTATGTGTGCATGTATATGAGTCTAGGTATATGCACACTACATCAGAAGTGTGGAAGTTAGAGGTAAACTTGGGTGTAGGTCCTTGTGGGAGGCCATTTTCAGCTTTCCTAGTGGCTTTACCCAGCAGGTCTGCATAGAGAGGATGATTGGACCATGGGCCTGAGTGCAGGTATCTGAGATGTTTTGCACTTGGTTGAGCTGGGGGAAGGGCTTTTGCTCCACCCCTTGGCATTTCCTTTACATACCCTAGGGCAGAGACAATAGGGGCCTGATGGAATAGGTTCCAGGCCCTCTCGAGTCTATCCTGTATTTTCTATCTTTATCTCCCCCTTCTATTCCTTTTATCTAATATTTGCTACTGCTCCTACTCCAGAGCACTGTGGAGAAATGTGGGGGTGGTTGGAAACCCCCCCACCAGGTCCTCATTATTCATCTAATTGGAAGGTAATTTTTGTTTCTTTCTTTCTTTCTTTCTTTTTTTTTTTTTTTCATTGCTTCATCCACCAAGCTAGCTGGCCTACAAAGTCCCAGGAATTATCCTGTCTTCAACTTTAATTTTAGGAGCACTGACAATATAGATGGGCACACTATGGCACCCAGGTTTATGTGGTTTCAGGGAAAGCTCTTTATCCACAAAGCCATCTCCAAAGCCACATATGGTAAATGACTATACTTTTAATAGTTAGTTTTCATGGATCTTAACAATCTTTCTTTATAGGTGTTATCTGTTGAGGCTGGGGTGACCATTTTGTCATTTTTATTCTCCATATTTAAACTAGCAGTTGCATTTATAACTGTCTCTGTCTGCTGAAAAGATTAACTATTTTGGTAAGTTCTGGGAGCTAGAGTTATCTGTGGTTATACTGAGAAATATTTAGAATGCAGCTAGAAATTATACTGGTTTAGTAGTTTCTCCTTAAGATCCATGACCTCACTGGCCCCCCATATTTGGCTAGGTAGTATTAAGAATGCTAAGAACAGCTTCCTTACTACTGAATGGGCTTTAGGTCCAATGACAGAGTTTTTGATAACCACTAAGCTATGAATGTCACTATTGACCTATATGGATATCTTATCATACTGATCATGAGCTTAACAGCAGGGTGGGACTCTTGGTTGCTTCCCTCCCTAGGAAACATCACAACACCCTCTGGTTTCATGTAAGGTAGTCTTCAAGGAGGAGATTTTAGATAAATTTCAGGTCCCATCATCTGGGTCCAGTGTCTAAAGTACACAGTGTCTTCAGCAATAGGAACTTACCTTAGAAGTCTGGGAGGCAATCAAGAACAGCAACAATCACCTGTACTGGGAGTCTTCTGGACTGCTATAAAAATAACTCAAATTGGGGGTTTCCTATGACTGGTACTGGGGTTTTTATTAGTGAAAGGCTCATGAAGGAACCATTATCATCCCAATTATTTTACCTTTATAATATACATATATATATATATGCATACACATATATATTATATGAAATTTATCTGCTGTGAGATTATGTCTTATAGAAATAAGAGGGAAGATTCACTCATAGCACCTCTATATTATGCATGCCTAAAGAGAACCTGAATGAGGACAATACCAAATAGACATGCTAATGTGGAAGGTAAAAAGCTCATCATGATCTAGTTATACACAAAAATCTGAAGGCAACTAAAGGATACTGAGAACAGAAACAACCTTCTATGGACAAGCATCCTAATACGTTATCCTTTACCAAGTGATTAGCCCTGAAATCATGTGCATGCAATATTAAATGGATGCAGCCAGTTGTATCTACAAAATTGTGTGTAAAATATATCATATATCAATTAGGGAGGAAGAGACCAGAAATATGGAAGGGGGCAAGAGGTATGGAAGATTTTAGAAGGCAAAAAGTAATAGAGGAGACAATGTACCTAACTTCAAATTAAAAAATAATAAAAAAATTGATTTCCCTTTTATTTCACTTGAAAAAATCATTTTTAACCCTTGAGAATAAAATTAGATTATTCTTTTTTCATTCATCTCCTTACACTTTACAATATGCTAGATGATCACAACCTATATTATGATTTCACCTAACAAATTAAAAGCAATTTTTTAAAAAAGCATTGTCTTTTTACTTATATCTGTATCCCAACAGCTATATGCCTATCTGAAAATCAATTCATATTTTAAGATGAAGAAAATATTAACCCCTCTCTTAAAAGGGGTAAAAATAGAAGTTAATTTTAGTGTACTTGACTATTTATGCTATTATTATTGGAGTAAATAATTTCATTTGCCTTTACTCTCTAATAGTTTCAATTTTATCTGACAGCACAAAAGAAAAAACTATTATCTCCTCAATTTTTCAATTATCTTTCATTGAAAAATGTAAATTATTACCATTATTTACATTTTAAGATACTATATTTCCCTCCTAAATTCATGATTCTAAATATTAAATATAAACATATGAATAACAGTAGTGCTATCTAATGACTGTTTTCTCTATACAATTTGAAATTCACTCAAATAGCGCATTATAAAATAGACATTGTTCAGGATAATATTCTTTTTCCTAAAACAATAAATATTTTGACATTATAAAAGGATAAAAAATTTTATTAAAGAAAATAAATGCTAGGTCCTATAACTAAAATAGTCAAAATTACAGACTGCATTTTATATTTCATTTGGAGCAGCAGTATTACATATTTATTTTGTTTACTTTCAACAAGGATTGGCAGGTATTTTCCTATATGGTCTGCTTTCAGTGACAGATACATAAAAGCAATAACTATAATTTCTTTCTTTTAAACATCAGAGTGCATAATACATAAAAGATATAAACAAGTCAAAGAAATAATATATTCATCCCTATTTTTATTCATTCAAGATATCCAATATACAGTTATTGTGTATCTCCAAATTCTGAATACTATGCTGGACAGCAGGCAAGGAAGTTGAATAATAATAAGAGTTATTCACACACGTTGTTATGGTAACAAAATGAATGTACTGATTTTTTTTTTAAACAAAGACGAGGCCAATGTATGTATGTATGTATGTTTGTTTGTATGTATGTATGCTTGTGTTTTGGAACTCAGCTAAAAAGCATCAGAAAAGACAGCTATATAGAGAAGGTAGAAAATTATTCACAACAGAGACAGAGAATTTGAAAGCTCTTGGTAATATAAAAATACTGAAACAGGTGAACAACTTGGTATCTGCTCGCTCACTGGCGTTCAAAGTGAAGGAACAAGGCAAAATGGACCAAACAACAGAAAACACAGTAATTACTTAGCTAAGAATTTCAAAAATGTTTCCTTGAAGTCTGTGACCATCTAATGTGGTGGCACACAACTTTAATTCCAGCACTCTCGAGAGGAGATTGGCACTCTCTCTAAGTTCAAGGTTAGCCTGTTCTCAAAAGCAAGTTTCAGGTGAGCTAAGGCCACAAGTGAGACCCTGTCTAAAATAAATAAATAAATAAATAAATAAATAAATAAATAAATAAACAAATAAATAAACAAATAAATAATTAAAAACAAGCAAAAAAGTTACCAGCATGTTTAAAACAAAACAATTCCAAAGGTTAAGAATTTTACCTCTTTATTACATTTTAAATTATTTTGAAGTGTCAAAGATATTTATCACATTCTTTCCCTTTATGCAAGTCCTACATACAGTCCCTGCCTCACTACTCCTTGAAATCCATGTTCTTTCTCTCTCTCTCTCAAAAAATAAACATAAATAAAATAGCCAAAAACAAAAACACTGAGCCATTACAAAACAATAGTACCAGCCAAAATAGCACACATAAAAACATGGAGTGCACTCTGTGTCAGTCACCTACTCACGATCATGAAACCTATACTGACATGCGCACAGTATAATCAGTGTCACTCCACTGGCGCATATGTGAATATCCATTCTACTGTCAGGTATAGATATATGGCAGCATGACTTGGATGTTATCACGTTGTATTTAAAAAGTGAAACCATACATTATAGTTAAAATTTAAATAGACATGATTTAAATCCAAATTTCAAATAATTTTTGAAAGTCGTTTGAATTTCAGATACAGAGATGTCTGTGGAATGGTTGGGGGATTTAGAAAGTCAAGTTTTATGGTAACAGACTTTAGTAAAATCAAAATAATTTTAACCTAGTAATCATATGAATTATTCATATTTCTGGAAATGAAAGATAATTATTACCTTGTATTTGACCTAGAAAACCATAATTATTTTGAATTAAAAGTTCCACAGACTATAATTTATCCATTATATTAATCATTTGGTTATTGAACAAAGTTTTCCATATATCTATAAAACAAAATTGATTAATGAATTTAAGGGTTAGAGTTATGGTATAGAATGCAGGGATTTAGAAGCAGTATTTCAGAGGCTTGAAAACATTTTGTAATTTATGTTAGAATACTTTGTTTGTATATATAACTGCCCTAGTTAACATTAACTGCCAATATGGCACTTAGAATTACTTAAAAAAAAGTCTTGATGATAGATATGGATCTATTTGTATTTTTATACATGCCAACATCCATTTGGACCATTTCTTGAAGATTCTTTTTTTCCATACTACAATTTTGGCTTTTTTGTGAAAAAATAGATGTTCATAGGTGTGTGGATTTATAGCTGGGTCTTTGAGTTGATTCCCTTGATCCACCTGTCTCTTTTTATGCCAATACCATGCAGTTTTATTACTATAGCTCTGTAGTACAGCATAAATCAAGGATAGTGGTACCTGCTTTGTACCTGATTCCTTTCACTGTCCTGGGTTTCTTGATTTTCTATATTGTGGTGATAAATTTTGTACCCTAGTAAACTTATCTTAGGATCAGAGGACAAAGCCAGCCACTAGATTAGACATAGAGGCCAGACAGAGGTGGCACACACCCTTAATACTATCAGTTGGGAGGCAGCGATCCCTCTGGATCTCTGTGAGTTCAAGGTCACATTAGGAACAGTTAGGCAGTGGTGGCACATGCCTTTAATCCCAGCACTTGAGATCTTATGCCTTTGCTTGGAAAGCACACACACCTTTAATCCCAGGAAGTGACATGGCTGGGTGGAGAACGGTATATAAGGCATGAGGAGACAGAAACTAAGAAGCAGTTCAACTGAGACCCTCGGGGTAAGGACTCAGAGTCTTTCAGTCTCAGGATTCCTGGAAATAGGATCTGCTAAGAAGTTGGCAAGGTGAAGTTGGCTGTGGCTTGTTCTGCTTCTCTGTTCTTTCAGATTTCACCACAGAATCTGGCTCTGGGTATTTTTTATTAATAAGACCATTTAGAAATTTGTGTTATATCTGGAGACCCAACATTTGTGGCATGAATTTGTGAAAAAGCCACTTGCCTAAGGCTCAGGCCAGAGCTACAAGAGACCGGAATCACTGCCCTGCCTGGACCAGGCGTTCCTACCCCTCTGGCTAAGTTTCTGTTGCAGCCTCTTTGCAGCAAACTCCCCAGACTGAAGCTCCAAACACCCCAGAACTAGCTGCTTTTGCATATTTCCCAGTACAGAAAGCTAGCTTTTGGGCTTCTTTCCTCTCCTGGTGGGTTCTGGCTCTCCCTGGATCCCCATCTCGGGATGATACCACATTAAGCTTTGAAATCTGCATGGGCTTCTACTGTTCTATGCAGTGGGCAGAGTTTATGAGTCAACTAAGATATCTTAAAGGGAGAAATTAGTTAAAAGAGAATTGTTTCCCACATTAAAAATGGGAAATATTTCTATAGTAGAGGGAATTTGGTCTGTGTTTGATAACACATTAGGCAGTCTGAAAATAAAACAATTAAATGGCAGGATAACTAATGTTGATGTGATTTATATAATATCAATTACAAGTATTATTTGTTTGGTCATTTTTGTTTTATCAATAAAAAGATTGGTTAATTTGAGTGCCAAGATAAAAGTTTTAGAAAAACTTGTTAAAACAAATCATAGATGTGGTGACATTTTATTTGTGCTAAAATGTGGTGATATTTTATTTGTGCTTTAATAAAGTTTGCCTGAAGATCAGAGGAAATAGCAAGCCATTTTAAGTAAATAAAGAATTCTGGCAGTGGTAGCACATGCCCTTAATCCTATAACTTAGCAGGCAGGATTTCTGTGTCTTCAAGGCCACACTAGGGAACAGAGCCAAGGATGGTGACACATTCCTTTAATCTCAGTACCAACCATAGAGACCTGGATATCTGTACAGACAGACAGAAAGTGGCAGAGCTGTGAGAACAGGAAGTGAGATAGCTGGGCTAAGAGAACCAATGAGAGGGGAGAACAGCAAGGCAATAAAGGTGTAGGTAGATAGGAAGTAACTTGCATTTGAAAGCTGCTGAGTTGGTGAAGTAAGGTTGGCTTATGTCTTTCCCTATCCCTGATCAAAGGCTTTCACCCCTATATTTGGCTTTATGGCTTTTTTTTAATTTAATAAAATGATTTAGAAATTTGTCTACATTTGGTGTCCAATGTGGGGCTACAATTTTGGAAGTTGCTTAAAATGAAATTCCTGTTTACTTAAGTAATATTATATCATTCTGGGGTCTTTGGTGTAGTTTAAGACTAGATAGTTATAATTTTCCTTAGTTATGATAAAAGATAAGTTAGATATGAAACCTTAGACTCACAAATATAGGACAAATGTAATATTTTCTTTGAAATTGCCAAATATAAGTAGACTAGATATTGTAACTGTAATTCTTGCTTGATAACTCTTTTGTTATATATGATTTTACTATGGTAAAGTTAAAACTTGCCTTTTTAATTAAACAGAAAAGGGGAAATGCTGTAGAATAATGCTTTTGCACACTGGTTTAATAAAACACTGATTGGCCAGTAGCCAGGCAGGAAGTATAGGCAGGATAAGCAGACAAGGATAATTCTGGGAAGAGGAAGGCTGAGTCAGGAGATGCCAGCCTGCCATCTAGGGAGCAGCATGTAGTGGCATACAGGTAAAGTCATGGAAAATGTGGTGACATATAGTTTAACAGAAATGAGGTGAGTTTAAGTGTAAGAGCTATTCAGTAGTAAGCCTGAGCTAATGGCCAAGAAGTTTTAATTAATGTAAGCCTCTGTGTGTTTTTACTTGAGGGACATGAGTGGGAGAGATTTGTCCCGACCACTGGCAGGCTGGGACACAGAACAACTTTCTACTACACATAGAGAAATTCAGACCCTGACAGAAGAATTTAAATGTGAACCTGTCTCAGCATTGAATTATACAGTTACAGAGTACCAGCCTAATGTTTTCAAATAGCCAAACTTAATCTATCCGGGAACCTTATAGGAATGGCCAAATGCTCAAGGCTGTGTATGAGCTATTGAATCTCTGGCTTTTGAAAATGGTAATGTACACTGCAAATGGGTAATTAAGCCATTAAAGGCAAGATCAACACCACATTTCCAAGAGGTGGGGTGGGTGATTTTTGTTCATTCAGTGGGTTTTGGATAATTGACATTGTAGCAGGGAATGGTTTTCCTGTGTCTTGCCCAGTCCTGGAGTTGCTTAGACCCAAATAAACACACACAGGCTCATATCAATTATGAATTGTATGGCCATGGCCTATGGCTCCATTTTCTTGCTAGCTAGCTCTTATATCTTAAATTAATCAATTTCTATTAATCTATGATTTGCCAAGTGTTCCATGGCTTTAAAGGTCTGCTGGTATCTTGCTCCTTGAGCAGCTGGCTGGCATCTCCCTGCCTCTCCTTTCTCTTCCTCATATCTCTCTTGTATTTTCCTACCTCATTCCATCCTGCCCTGCCACAGGCCAACGCAGCTTTATTTATCAACCAATAAGAGCAACACATATTCACAGCATACAGAAAGACATCCCACAGCAATTCCCTTTTTCTATCTAATCAGAAAGGAAAGTTTTAACTTTAAACTAGTAAAATTACATATAACAAAACAGTTATCAAGCAAGAATTACAGTTACAATATCTAGTTTATTTATATTTGGCAAATTCAAAGAAAATAGTCTACTTATTTCATATTTGTGAGCCTAAAGTTTCATATTTCACTTATCTTTTATCATAATCAAGTAAAATTATAATTATTTTAAATAATTACATAATTATTAAATATTAATAAAAATATTAGATAATATAATATAAATAATAGTTTATATAAATAAACTATTTAGTCTTCAACTACATCAAAGAACCCAGAAGAATATACTATTACCTAAGTAAACAGGAAGTGCATTGTAAGCAACTTCCAAAATTCTAGAATTTTGGACAGTCATCCAAAGTTCCTCTGTAACTTTGGGGCATCTATCTTCAGCCAGTAGACCTAGACTTTTTTAGTAGCTTTTCCCTGTATACTGTAGAATATTTGGCAGTCTCCATGTGATGTTAAGTTGTTAGTATGAGCTTTCATAGTGTCCCATAAGTTTGGGTATGTATATTGTACATTCATTTTCATTGAATTCTAGGAATTCTTTAATTCATTTCTTATTTCTTCCTTTATGCATTGGTGATTCAGTTTAGCATTATTCAGTCTCCATAAGATTGTAGACTTTCTATAATTTTTGTTGTTGTTGAAATCTAACTTCAAGCCATGGTCCAATAAAATACAAGATGTTATTCCATTTTTTTTTTTGTATCTGTTGAGATTTTCTTTTTGACCAAGTCTATGGTTGACTTTAGAGAAGGTTCCATGGAGTGCTGAGAAAAAGTTATATTCTTTTGTGTTAAGTTGGAATGTTCTGTAGATATCTATTAAATTCATTAGAGTCATAACATCTGTTAGATCCATTATTTCTCTGTTTAGTTTCTGTTTGGCAGACATCACCATTGATGAGAGTTGGGTGTTGAAGTCTCCCACTATGAGTGTGTGGGATTTGATGTGCAATTTAAGCTTTATTACTGTTTGTTTTACATATGTGGGTGCCCTGGTATTTGGAGCATAAATGATCAGAATTGAGACTTCATCTTGGTGAATTTTTTTAGTGATGAATATGTAATGTCATTCCCAATCTCTTTTGATTGATTTTAGTTTGAAATCTATTTTGTTAGATATTAGTATATTCAGAAGCTTGAATCTTAAGTCCATTTGATTAGAAAATCTTTTCCCAGCCTTTTACTCTGAGGTAGTGTCTGTCTTTGAAGTTGAGATGTGTTCCTCCTATGTAGCAGAATGATGGATCTTATTTTCATATCCATTCTGTTAGCTTGCGTCTTTTTATGGGTGAGTTGAGTCCATTGATATTAAGGGATATTAATGACCAGTAATTGTTAATTAGTGTTATCTTTTGGTGATAGTGTGTGTGTGTTTCCATTCTTTTGGGTTTGCTGCTGTTATGTTTTCTAGTGCCTGTAGCTGGAGAGTTTTCTCTCCGGGTCCTGCAAAACCCTGGCAGTCTGACAGCCCACTTATAAAATAAACACACTGACGCTTATATTATTTAAACTGTATGGCCTAATGGCTCAGGCTTCTAGCTATCTAGTTCTTACATCTTAAATTAATCCATTTCTATAAATCTATACCTTGCCACGTGGCTCATGGCTTACCAGCATCTTCACATGCTGCTTGTCATGGTGGCGGCTGGGAGTGTCTCCCTCCACCTTCCTTTTCTCTCAATTCTCCTCTCTGTTAATCCCACCTATACTTCCTGCCTGGCTACTGGCCAATCAGTGTTTTATTTATTAACCAATCAGAGCAACACATTTGACATACAGACCATCCCACAGCAATTGCCTGTGTTTCTGTGGGTACATTTAACTTCCTTAGGTTGTTGTTGGCCTTTTAGTGATTTCTGTAGGACTGAATTTGTTCATAGATATTGTTTAAAGCTAGGTTTGTCTTGAAATATCTTCTGCCCTCTGTCTATGGTTATTGAAAGTTTTGCTTGGTATATTAGTCTGGGCTGGCATCCATGGTCTCCTAGTGTCTGCATACATCTGTCCAGGACCTTCTGGGGTTCAGAGTCTCCTTTGAGAAGTCAGGTTTTATTCTGATGGGTCTGCCTTTATATATCACTTGGCCTTTTTCATTTGCTACTCTTAATATACTATCTTTATTCTGTATGTTTAGTGGTTTATTATGTGGTGAGGAGACTTTTGGGGGGGGCCTTGTCTATTTAGTTTTCTGTAAGCTTATTGTATCATCATAGATATTTTCTTCTTTAAGCTGGGAAAGTTTTCTTCTATGATTCTGTTGAATATATATTCTGTGCCTTTGAGTTGGTATTCTTCTCCTTCTTATTTCCCTGTTATTCTTAGGTTTGGCATTTTCATGGTGTCCCAGATTACCTGGACATTTTGTGTTATAACTTTTGTGGCTTTAGTATTTTCTTTGACTGATGAATCTATTTCCTATACTGTATCCTCCATGCCAGAGATTCTCTCTTCCATCTCTTGTATTCTGTTGGTTATGCTTGCATCTGTAGTGCCTGTTCATTTACTCAGATTTTCTATTTCAGCATTCCCTTGGTTTGTGTCTTCTTCACTGCTTCTATTCAATTTTCGGGTCTTGAATTGTTTCCTTCACCTGTTTAATTGCTTTTTCTTGGCTTTCTTCATGGGTTTTATTGATTTCTTTCATTTTTTTTTCTTTGTCTTTTCCTCAATTTCTTTAAGGGAATTTTTCATTTCCTCTTTAAAGGCCTGTATCATCTTCATACAGTTATTTTTAAGGTCACTTTCTTTTGGTTCTGTGGCATTGTGATGTTCAGGTCTTGCTGTTGTAGAACCACTAGGTTCTGATGATGCGATGTTGCTCTTTATGTTGTTGTATGTGTTTTTGCACTGGCATCTACCCATCTCTTCCTTCAATGGGTGCAAGAGATATCTGTGTCTGAGGGAGCTACTCTTTGTCCTATCTGTGCTTGCTGTGTATGTACCACTCATGGTACACTTAGATCTGGTGGATTCTGTATCTCAGGGAGCAGGGGGATGGGTGGGTTAAAGATAGAGAGTGAGTCTTATGGATTGCAGGGTCCAAAAGGGGGTGTTGGTGGGGGGTTGTTCCTGTAGGAGTCTTCTCTACTGCCCTTCTACTGGGACTGCAAAGGCTGGAGATGAAGAAGGCAATGATTTCCCCCAGGGCCTATGTCATAGAGGAAGGACTCTCTGAGTAGGAGAAGAATCACTCTTCTCTTGGTCCAGTCAGAGCTGGGGGAATCTGTATGTGACAGACATTTTTAAGAAGAGTGGAATTTTGAAGGACTGTCCTACCTTGTCTTGACAAAGTTTGGCAGTCACTTTTTTGGCATCCTGCTGGTCCAGTTTGGACAGTAACTGCCTACAGTTGAGGGAAGGGCAGTTTCTTTGCCCACATGGCTAACTTTTGCCATAAAGAAAACAAACTTCATGCAGAGTTTCTTTGATGCCCATCATCCCCTCCTAAGTAGTTTAGTGTTGCCAGGAGTAGACCTGTCTAGCCATCATGAATAGCCTTAGGTTATTAAACATATTAAATGTCACATTCTGTAGGTTTTTGAAGATTTAGGAATCTTCAAATAGGTCTGTGTTTGACCTTGAAAACATACCTAACATGACTTTGACTATTACAGATTATTAACTACTAACCTTAATTATATATAATATTTTAAATGAGCTGTATAAGCACAATACTCTAAATAAGAGTAGAAATGTAGGTCCAGTAGACTCTAACAAAAATAATCTTGAATTTATATCAATATACAATATACAAAAATATTTTACACAAAATTAGAAATATATATATAGATTGCAGAAAAAAATAACCTTATCAGATAGTGGTGGCTTATGCCTTTAATCCCAGCACTTTGAAGGCAGGGCCAGGCAGATCTCTGTTAGTTGAGGCCAGCCTGCAGCCTGGTCTACAGAGCAATATCCAGGACAGGTACCAAAACTACATACAGAAACCTTGTCTGGAAAAAAGAAGAAGAAGAAGAAGAAGAAGAAGAAGAAGAAGAAGAAGAAAAATAACCTCAAATGTGTATCAATATATAAAGATCCATACCAATGTAATTTTTTGGTTAAAAAGTAAATTCAATAATCTACCCTTTTATCCTATCATTTCTATGCCTTATTCCCATTTTTTTCTTTCTTATTTCCATCTTTTTCTTTAGAAAGAGTTCTTGGAATTTAACTTTTTTGTTTACCTTTTTTTTTTTACTATGACCAATAACAATTTGTAACCAAACCCCCTTAAGTGATAATAAACATTCATAAGCATCTGGGGGGAATGTGGGCATAGTTCTTTATACTACTTTCTATTGTTTTGGGGCGCTGACATCTTTAGGAAAACCTTGAGAAAATTAGAATAATTGTTAAGTCTTGTCTGGATTATTCTGTGAGTCTGGATCACCTTAGGCAGCAGTCAGAAGCTATTTTGGATTTTGGATCACTTGACCATTTTTAATTGGTGTCTGGTCCCCTTGCTCTGAAAATATATAAACTGTCAAAGGTAACACACATATCTGCATTAATACAAGTATAGACTGTGCATTGTGTACAAGTCAGTCAAAGATGAGTTTTTTGTTATATGTGTGATCAGGTAAAATATATATCATGTGTCTTGTAGTTTTCCAAGTTTATTTCTTTGTGTCTGTAGTAAGGATTTCAAGGGGTCTTCCTCAATCAAAGCTGACTTTCTTTTTTATTTTAAAGAAATTTTTTATTCATTTTACATACCAACCACAGATACCCCTGTCATCCTTCCTCCCACTTTCCTCTAGCCTTTCCCCGGGTGCACCCTTTCCTCTCCTTCAAAGGGGTAAGGACTCCCATGGAGAGTCAGCAAAGCCTAGTACATTCAGTTGAGGCAGGCCCAAGCCCCTCTTCCCTCTATCAAGGCTGAGCAAGGCATCCCATTATAGGCAATAGGATCCAGAAAGTCAGCTCATTAACCAGGAATAGATCCTGATCCCACTGCCAGGGACCCTAAAAAAGACCAAGCTACATAACTGTCTCCCACATGCAGAGGGCCTAGTCTAGTCCCATGCAGGCTCCACAGCTGTTGGTCTAAAATTCGTGAGTTCCTATTAGCTTATTTCAATTCTTTCTGTAGATTTTCCCATCATGATATTGACCTCCCTTGCTCATATAACCCCTCTTCTGTTTCTTTGACTGGACTCCCAGAGCTTGTCCTGGTGCTTGGCTGTGGATATCTGCATCTGACTTTCTTTAGCCCAGAATGAAGCCACAGCCTCTCATTTCTTGTGGAAATAAAAGCATTAGTTCTCTGCCAAGGTAACACATACTTTAATTTACATTTTGAAGTCAAGATATCTTTAAAATATATAGTTTGGCTGAATCTAGCAGCTTTTATAATCCAGTGTCTCTTAGCAGCCAAAAAATTCCAAGACAACACAATGACATACAGGACTTTATATATTTTCCATCTTAAATAGCTTATTAATTTTTTTATTATTCTGTTTCTTTTTTAAAAGACTTTCTATGCTCTTTTTCTATTGTCTCCCAAGTGAATGTGTACTTTTAAACACATTGAAACCTGTTTAGAAGTTTTTTTCTTCACAGTGTACAAAAGGTACATAGGAAAGAAACATTTAGTTAATGGTATGGGACCTGCCCTTAATTTGGCTTAAATACTCTTTAAGAGTCCATTGAAGAAAACTAATATTTCCTTTGTAAACAGTTGGCAATTGGAGGTAGCTTCTTTGTTATGGATAGAATTCTGCTTCCTCCTCTCAGAGTTATGACCACATCTGACTTGAACTTGAACAGGCCTGTGCATCCTGATACATTCTCTGTGTTTCATATGAAAATGCACAAATCTTATGTGGATATTCCTGTTACAGCCAAGTGAAAACATCTATAGACCCAAATAAGGACCACAGAGAAGTATATAGTATTATAAAACCTCATTGAATGCTTCACAATCTTTTTCAATATATGCTTACTACTGCTCTTTTGATAATTTTACATATATCATGGAGATCAGTGTGGTAAAGTATTTAGTATAAACATAAAAGTAATGCTATATCACAAAATGTTGACTTTATGTTTCATATTTCTTTGGAAACAAAAATTTTGGTAAATATTTATGTTGATTTTGATAAACATCCCCAATTTTTTATTATGGAATAGCATTAAATTGTGTAAATATGCCACTGTTTTATAGTTTTCTATTGATGCACACTTGTGCTTTTCACGATATTTACTATTTTAGGCTATTATTAACAAATCACACATAAATATTCCTGCCTAATGTGAAGAACATTTTAATTCAGCTTACTCTATACATAGATTGAAATTACACATCTTAGTATTAATATTTGAAATAATTCAAGCCTTTGATCAAAAGACTATATTATTTAAATCATCCATCACCTTTGCTTGATTGTTCATTTGCCTCATATTCTTTACAGATTTGATCATCTCTTTCCACTTCATCTAGTTCTTCCAGTGCATATGCACTGATTATATTGGAATTTGAATCTAATCTTTCATCAAAGCTTGTGTGTAATGTTGATCCTGTTTCTCTGTGGTTAATCACTGTTCATTCATCTTCTTTTGTAAAATGACTTTTCAAATCTTTCACCTATTTTATTGGGTTGTTTCTCTTCTTAATGAATTAAGAATAGGTATTATACATGTTTGGTTTGATAAAGTTTTCTCCAGGTGTGTAGATTGTATATTCATTTTCTTATCAGTATATTTTGATGAGAATGTATTGATATTTATGAAGGCTATTATATGTGTTCATTTCATGGTTATTGATTTCTGCTATTTGTCTAAGAGTTCTTGTCAATCCTAACTCTCAAAGACTTTATAATAACTTTTCCTCCAAAACCCGCATAATTTCCACTGTAAGGCTTAGGTGTGTGACCTCCCTCAAATTCATTTTTGCTTGTAATAGGGGTTCTGAGTAAAGGTTCACCTTTCAAATGTAGATTCACTTTGTTAATTATAGTTTATTTAAAATCAGTTTCCCTTTTCTTGTGAATAAGGCACAGAAAGTCCTGCCGATGTTTTCATCCAACTGTCCTGATGTTTTAGCCATTAAGACTCCAAGATTCTCCTTAATCATCTGTACACCTGTGGAAAGTCATCAGAATCTTGAGCTTTAAATGACCATTTACATTTCCAGGTTACATGTTGGAAAGTATATTATGTCCACAGACTATATTGCAGTAATATCCTCATAGCAAGATTTCCAGAGGTTCTGAATTTAGTTGTTCAGACACTGTAGAGATGATGAGAGAGGGTAGGGTGTAAGAGTTGTTGAACCAAAGTGGAAAGTCTCAAAAAGATTCTCAAATATCAAATTCTCACACATATTAAAACAAGTGGAAGCCATTAAAGACAGCTCTGAATGAACTCAGTTTATATATGCCATTGAACAATTCTCAAAATATTTTTTAAAAAAACATAGCCTAAAGCAGAGATGGACTTGCTAATGTATGGTGCCACAAATAAAATGATCAGTGGTAAATACTTGGAACAGATCTATGTGTGATTACATATGGCTATAACCAAAATGCATAGATATCAGAGGCAGGTAGATAACAATTATGAAAAAGTTTGGGTTGTATTCTCTGTTGTAAAAACTAACCAATCAGAAAGGAATATTTTGAATGGATACACATTTAAAGGCCTTTCTAAGTAAGAGATGGTTAGTTTTTAGACCAAAATGTTTATGTTCTAGAAACTTTGGTGGTAGATAAGGAGATGGTGGCCTGTAGATGTAACCAACCATCTTATTAAATAAGAAACACAGAGCCAATGTGAAGATAAAAGCCCAA
>CABHPH010154744.1:0-15085 GCA_902168325.1 Peromyscus nudipes
GAGCTCCAGGGGTCCTTCTGCCTATCTCCCCTATCCCCGCCTCAGTGCTGGAGTTACAGATGTGTGCTGCTGTGCCTGGCTTTTTGCAGGGGTGCTGGAGATCTGAACTCAGGTTCTCATGCTTGCATAGTAGGTGCTTTACTCATTAAACCATCTCCCAAGGCCAGTGATAGGAAATACTTGTCCTGTTACAGACTTATGTGCATTTGGGCATATATATGTGTGTGTACATGCAAATCATGTGTTGTTGATGTGTGGATTGATCACCAACCACCTCACTGGGAGCTGCATTTCTTCATTTCTAATACAGCATGTCTTTCCTCATTTCTATTATATTTATTTCTAGATTATACCTTGTAGTAGAATGAATAATGGTACCAAAGATATTAAGACCTACTTCCCAGACTTCTAACTGTTGCATGGATAAAAGGGTCTTTGCAGACGTGATTAAGGATTTGTAGGTAGCATATGTGCATGCGTGCACATGTGTGTATGTGTGGTGTGTGGATCTGAACCCATGTCCTCATGCCTGCTTCATAGGCAGTTTGTTGACTGAGCCTTCTCCCCAGCCTGTGGTTATGAATTTTGAGATGGGGAACTCCTGGATTATTCAGGAAGGCACTAAATGCAATCGCAAGTATCCTTATGGATGAACAACAATGGTAGATTTAATACAAAGAGAGAAGATAGCATGGCCCCTGCCAAGCAATGCTGATAGCCACCGGTTCAAAGAAGGAAGAAATGATTCTCAGCCAGAACCTTCAGAGGGATTGTGGGCACAATGATGTGCCTTGAAGAACTTTTACTAATACCGTTGTGAGAGAATACATTTCTGTTGTTAAGCTGTGATGCTTGTGAGACTTTGTTATAGTAGCGTTAGGGAAGCTTTCATGGGATTGAGGGAGAAGGACCCTTGGCTAGAACCCTAGCCTTTTCTCCACATGTTTAACAAAAGTGTCTTTTGGGGCCTCAGTCAAATGCCTGGAATTCTGGTAGATACAGGGAGAAGGATGAAAGGAGTCAGGAACCACACCGCCCTCTGCAAGGGCCTGTCATCTGCTTGAAGAACTGAGACAAATAGATGCCAAGTGTTTGGCACACAACTGAGGGCAGTGGCTAAACTGACGGACAGTGCTCAGCATGACAGTGTGACCAAGTGAGCAAACACAAGATGAGGGTGAACGAGGTGGGGCAGGAAGTCTGTAAACCCTCGGCACAAGGAGCTTATGGCAGAAGGGAATGGGACTGAGCTCCACAGCTAGGAAGGGTTCCTTGGCAAAGGAAAGTGAAGCCATGGGGCATGTACTTGTTCATGAACTTAGCAAGCACCAGCCCCGAGGAGGGGAATGGTGGTTTCTGTGTCTTTGGAAGCTGGTTTGGTTTGAGGGGATAATGTCCTCTAGTTTGCTTACTGGTTGTCTCGAAATGTCGCAGCACAGGTGTATGGGTTCATGGGGATCCGTGGAAAGAAGAATCAGAGGCACCTTAAGAATGAGTCTAGCCTTTCTTGGCTGCAGGGGGATCCAGCTTCTAAGGACTGAAGCACTTTCCCTTCACCCATGGCATTTTTATTTTTCTCAATATTTACACTTTAGTAAGTTGATTTCTATGTGCTCAAAAAAAAACCTGAAAGGAGCTCCCAAAAATACAATGCTAAGTGCAAATTCCTTGATTCATCAGGTACTGTGGTTTTCCAGGTTTCCTGAACCAAGTTTAGCATAGGCCTTTGATCCTTGGGAGACTCTCAGACACGATTCACATAGGCGATAAGAGAAACAAAAGGTATCTGTTAAACAGAAGATGGATTAGGGTTAGGTGCTAATCTCTGGAGCCAGGCTAGGAGTAGCTCAGCAGGAATGCAGCCACAACTGGTCTCATTTCTTCTAACTTGTTATTGATATGAGTTTTTAGAGTAAGTTTTTCCTCTGATATTTTGTTTGTGTCCTGACAAATAAAGCTTGCCTGGAGATCAGAGGGCAGGACTAGCCACTAGTTAACCTTAGAGGCCAGGCAGTGGTGGCTCACACCTTTAATCCCAGCACCTGGGAGGATCATGCCTTTGATCTTAGCATCTGTAGGAGGTGGAGACAAGAATATAAGGTAGGTGGAGACAAGATTTCGATCCCTCCCCCCCATTCAGTTTGAGGACTGGTAGAGGTAAGAAGTTTCTAGTGGCGGCTGCTCTGCTTCTCTGATCTTTCACCTTTCACTCTCAATATCTGACTCCTGGTTTTTATTGTTAAGACTAATTAGGATTGTGCTTCACTGAGACATGACTGGGAAGGCTGTGAGCCGCTTAGAGTAACGAGAAAACCTCTGGGAAGATATGGTTCTTTCACTCAATAGTTCCAATTGGATGTGGCTAAAAGATCTTCAGATCTCAGCAACTTGTAACTCATAAACAAGGATGAGATGTAGATGAACAGTCTTATTATTAAGTAAGAAACACAGAGCCAAATGCAGAGTTAAAAGCCCAAGAGGTCAGAGCAGTAGCTGAGAGCTGAGACCAAGACCGCCTTCTTACCCTTCCTGCCGCTGCTGCTGTTCTTCCTCTCAGCAAGGGACCTACTTCCTGTGTACCAGTCTTTTATTGACTTTCTGTTCTGCCTTCTCATTGGTTGTAAACCCAACCACATGACCTCCTCTTCACTGCCTGTCTATACAGACCTCCAGGTCTTCTATGGTTGGTATTGAGATTAAAGGCATGTATCTCCAAGCTGGCTGTATCCTTGAACGCACAGAGATCTGTCTGTCATGTGATCTGGATTAAAGGTGTGCACCACCACCACCACCACCACCACCACCACCACCACCACCACCACCCAGCTTCTGCTATGGCTTGCTATTAGCTCTGACCCCCAGGCAACTTTATTTATTAACATACAAATAAAATCACATTTCAGTACAAATAAAATATCACCATATTTCCCCTTTTCTATTTTAATAAAAAGAAAAAAGGAAAAAGGTTATAACTAACATAAGAAAAACTATATACAAAAGTACAATAACTATATACCATATATACAAGCAATAAATACCTAAACAATGTCTAGTCCATTTGCATCTGACAAATTCAGAGAAAATAATTCCATTATCTATTCTATTTTGGTAAGTCCAAAATGTACCTGATTCACTTTCTATCCTAACTTATATTACTAACAGAACTATCTTATAAATTTATACACTTACTCTTTAGTGAGTTTCTTTTCTAAAATTCTTAACAAGGAAAACCATAATGATCTAAACTTTAACTATAACTATCTAATCTTCAACTCCCTCAGAGACCCAAGAAGGAAATAATATAACCTAACAAAAATAAAAACAGGAAGTGCACGCAAGCAACTTCCAAAAAAAAAAAATATGAGTTGACAGAAACAGTCAGCTGCCTGGACAGTCACCTGAGGTTTCTCAGTAGTGTTGGGGCATCATCTTCAGCCTATAGGCTTAGCATATCTGACAGACTCATTTGTGAAGTAGGATGTACACAAGGTCAACAGTTTGACCTCACATTTGGTGAGAGCAGTCCATGTACCAGAAACACCTGAATTCCACTAGTGTCATGTCATGATTCAGGATTTTAAATTCTGGAAATTGTTGATGTTTTTTGAATTCAGCTGTCCATTCTTGGCTGTGTGTGTGGCTTCATCTTGGCATCCCATTCTTCTTCACATCCCTCTATTAAATGCCAGTCTGCTATTGAGAGGTGTGAGCTTAATTACCCTTCAAGAATAACTGTTTCAGCTGCTGTTCCACTGCATATCAGAAGCCATCGGCCCACTGCCTGTTCAGCTGCCTTCAAAGAAAAGGGCACGGTACCTTTTCCAGATTGTAAAGGCCACTTCAGGGATGGTGCCATATTGTCCTGGCCTCAGAAGATGCCTTTTGTTAAAGCCACAACCACACTTGTTTTGGCAAGAATTGATAGTCCTTTGTTTCATGTCCTATCTGTCCTGTTTGTCAGCAGTCGATTCGAGGATACTTTGTTGTCCAGTGGCTAACTTTTGCCACCATGAAAGTTAACTCCATATGCAGTTTCTTCAATGCCCATATTTTCTCTGAAGTAGATTGGTACTGCCAGGAGCCGACATGTCTCATAGTCATAACTGTTACATCTACAAAGGACGTCATTTCTTCAGTACTCAGAATAACTTAAAACCATTTTCCTAGCTGGGTTCTGGGTGTCTTGAAGGAAGGGCGGGACCTGTGGAGCCCCAGCTTTTTGGAGCTCCTGGAATCCTCCAGTCCAATAACCCTCTGGCACCCTGAGAGCAGGCTGTGGTGGGGATGCACCAACCCCACGCCCCGCATGGACAATATCAGATGCTATTGCTAGAAAGGTGTGCCTCACATTCAGGCACCAGCTCCAGTGTCAGAACAGGGGCTTTTAAAGGAAGGTTCCCACATGGAGGGGCAGGGTTACCCACACACACATTTGCAATCAAGACGTGGATAAGTATAAAAAGGCGGCAGGAATCTCCAACACTGTCCAGTTCGATCCCCAGGTTTCCTAGCACCCTTCTTCAGCTCGGTGAGAGCACTCTCACCAAATGTTCAGTTAGCTTTTATTGGAATGCAGAACAGTGAGCAATTCCAAACGACAAGTCATCAGTTCAATTATTATTTTACGTTTTCTCCAAAACAACATGTTCATTTCCCTTTCATATTTGCACCAAATAGTTGTTGTAACGGTTGTTTCCAGAGAAAGGAAATGTGTTGTAGAAAATTTTCATCAGCACTCTTCCAACTCCTAGATAAATAAAATCCCATTCCTGACATAGACCATTATGTATTTGCTATATCCCAAATGAATTTCACATCCATTTACTCATTCAACAAGTCATCTTTTGCTGGGAAAGGGGTGGATCAAACCCAGGGCCTGCCATATGCCAAGTAAGTACTCTCCCATTGAACTGTAATCCCAGTTCTTGGTCTTTCATGCCACTGTCTCGCTATGTATCCCAGGTTGGCCTCGAACTTGTGATTCTCCTGCCCCAACCTCCTGAGTAGAAGCATTACCACATACACCATTGTACCCAACTATTCAAGAAATATTCTTCAGTGCCTGCTGTGTTCCAAGCCCTATTCTAGGTTCTGAAGATAAGGCAGAGGGTGAAGGTAGTAACCATTTCTCTTGTGAGTTACTGCGCTTTCCTCTGGGTGTTTGCTGTCTATATTCCGGGGAAGAGAAGCCATACATAAGCAAATAGCACCATGCTGGCTGATCAGATCTGCTGAGAATGATTTGAAAAGAAAGGAAGAAGATAGAGAGTTCCAGAAAGTTGGAAAGTGAGGCTTTCTCAAAAAGAATGTGCTTAAGCAAATCCTGAATCCAAGGAAGTGCTCTTTCAGACCCTGCTAACTTCCCTTCGGAGCCCTCAATCCTCCTACTGCATTTGTAGATCCAGTCTTCCCAGTGTACAAAGCAAATGGCAGCCTGCTCCTGTCTATCTTTCCCAACCTTCCTGGCAATTCCATGTGCGACACCCCAAGTCTGAGCCAATGGGATATGAGCAGTGTGTACAGATTCCAGGTCATCTCCATCAAGACAGGTGCCTTTTCAGGGTAACTGGGAAATGGTCACACCTTCCCCCATCCCCCCAGCAAGTCTGGGTACCACATACTGAGTTTGGCAGGGCTGATTTACTATCTCTATGCATTTTCTTGAGAGAAATAAAATTGTATTCTTAAATTAATCTACTGTATTTTATTAAGATAACTGAGATCATTCGAAGCCTAAGCTGAGTTGACATCTAAGTAAGCAGGGGGAACCGTGCCTGCCAAGGCTTCATGTAGGAAATTCCTCAGAAAGCAAGTTCAAAGAACAGTGTGGAGGTCCGTGTGGCTGGTTGGGGTGGAGAAGGTGAAGAGGTCAGGAAAGCTGGAAAGACAGAGCGTGGAGACCTTGGACCCTCTTAAAGCCTGGGACTTTATCCCATAAGGTGTGAATGAAGCATTTGAGCAAAGGAGGGATTGTGTGATATCTCTGCTCAAATAGAAGGCTGTTGTGACAAAAACAGAACAAAGAGACACAGGGGTGAAGCAAAGTGAACAGTCTGGACCCTATCATAGTAGTCTAGGCAAGAGATTCTGGCTGTGTGGATAGATGTAAGAATAATAGAGCATTTTTTCCAAAGTATATTGTGTAAAATAGAAATGCTTAGATGTGCTGACATATAAATATGAGAAAATGAGAGTGAAAGGTGAAATACAAAGAAATCAAGATTGCTATGATAACTAGAATCATGTGTGGAGTTTTGAAGACTGGGTGGAAAGAGGGTCTCATTTTTTTTGTCCTAAGCTTCTTATTACTCCCTCTTAGTATGAGTATACTTAATTGGATCTCAGCTGTCATTGATCAAGGTGCAGACTGAACCCAGCCCCCAGTCTTCTCTATTTGACCCAGCACTAAGTTCCTCTGTCTCTCTGTTGACCATTACTTTGCCCGTTGGCCATTTGGTGGGGAGGCATGCTCCCTGACAACTGTCACCAGAGACCTCTCTGAGTGATGGGTTTCAACGATCTTCTTTCTCCAAAGCACTTGGGGAAAGAAGAAAGGAAGAGAAGAAGAGGGCTATGGAATCAGTGTCGGAGACCGGTGTTGTAATTGGAGAAAGGATGGCAGGAAGAGACATTGGGTGTCTATGGCCGACCACAAGAGTGAAAGCAGAGCCGCAAGGAGAACGGCCGAGGGAGGGCATAGCAGTGACCGCACGCTGAACAAGGGCAAGTGGGAAGACGGACCTGGTGTCTCCTTTACCTCTACACAGTCCGTTTGCTTTGGGTGCGCTGACTCGCCTGTGAATTAGACTTACGGAGGCATCTTCCACAGAGCTGTCAGAGGTTTAAAGATGCAGTTATAAATTAGACTTGGCTCCAGTTCTTCTCATACAGGAGTGTCCTACTTGGGTCTCTATTGCTTCGATAAAGACCGTGACCAAAGATAACCTGGAAGAGAAGGCTTTGTTTGGCTCATGTGTCTAAGTCACAGTATATCACCAAGGGAAGCCAGGACAGGACGACCTGGAGGCAGGAACAGAAGCAGAGGACATGGAAGACTGCTGCTTACTGGCTTGATATCCATGGCGGGCTCAGTCTGCTTTATTGGACAACCCAGGACTACCTTACCAGGGATGGCAGTCCCCACAGTGGGCTGGGCCCTCTCACATCAATCATTAATCAAGAAAACACGCCCCTAGACTTGCCTACAGGCCAATGTTATTGAGCCATTTTCTCAGCTGATCTTCCCTCTTCTCAAACGACTCTAGCTTGTGTCAATTTGACAAAAATCTAACTAGCTAGCACTGGAAGTATGGTGGATGTTAATGTAATTCCTGCTCAAGGTCATACAAGTGACTTGCATGGGAAATCCCTTTTATTTGTAGAGTGAAAAAATAAGCATGATAGTCTCGAGCCATCTAGGGTCCAAGCCAAACTTCAGGGGGTTATTTGTTTTTTTTTATTATTATTATTTGCTAAAAGACTGATTCATAAGTGGCAACGATTGAAATTAGAGCAGGGATGGTCTTGAAGTCACCTCAGAGATTACAAAAAATGTATACTACTATACTAGATATGGTATAGAAGGCCAAAGAAGAAATGTTTCCAATCAGGTGAGCAACAGCTCAAATGCACATTTAATCAGGGACAGCCTTCTTAGTCAGAGTCATAGAAGATGAATTACATCTAATGATAACATTCAACATAAATGCCGAGATGACTAGCACCTTGGAAATAGTTACACACGAGTTTCTTTCTCTCCCTCCCCCTCCCGCTTCCTCACCCCCCTCTCTCTGTGCACTTGTGAAGATCAGAAGACAACTTCAGACGTGTCTTCCACTCCGTTTGAGACAGAGTCTCTCTTGTTTGGGGCTGCACGGGTCAGAGTAGCTGGCCCATGAGCTTTTTACGTCTCCTGTCTCTACCCCCATTTTCCTGCAGGGTATGCTAGGATAACAGACACCTGCATTTCTGCATCTGCTTTTTAGTCGTGGGTTCTGGGCAGCCAAGCTCAGGTCACCAGGATTGTGTAGTTAGACCGTTACCCACTACACCATCTCCATAGGCTTACATACAAATTTCTATTTTAGAGGCTTCCTGGGGATACAGATGATATATGATAAAAATGGAGCTTTTATGAATTTAAAAATCAGAACTTTTCCTGCTTATGATCATGTCTAGTTTTTTTTGTCTTTGTTTTCTTTTGAGATAGAGTCTCATTCTGGTTGGTCTGGAACTCCCTATGTAGACCAGGTTGGACTTGAACTTACAGCAATCCCCTTGCTCTACTTCTGGAGTGCTAGTATCACACATGCACCACAAATCCAGGATTTATCTGTTTTTGCAGTCAAGACTACTAAAACCAAAGTGGTTGTTTTAAAATCTAAATATGGCCGGGCGGTGGTGGCGCACGCCTTTAATCCCAGCACTAGGGAGGCAGAGGCAGGCGGATCTCTGTGAGTTCGAGGCCAGCCTGGTCTCCAAAGCGAGTTCCAGGAAAGGCGCAAAACTACACAGAGAAACCCTGTCTGGAAAAAAAAAAAATAAATAAATAAATAAATAAATAAATAAATAAAATCTAAATATGTCTAGTCATGACATCACGTTATTGTCATCTAGTACTCTTATGAATCATGTGAGATATGCAAATAAGTCAGTTAGATACATTTCATCTTTTTTTTTTAAGTACTGGAGAGTCAAATCCAAGATGTTCATGAATCCCAGGCAAGCACTCTATTGCTGAGCTATATCTCTGTTTCCAATAGTTTTAAAAAAATGTATCATTACTGCTCAAAGTGTTTTACTAGTAGAATGATTTCAATATGAATTATTGTAAATAATTATATTTTCTCTCATGTTTCTAAAGACTTTATTATTCTTAAATCTTCTTTAAGATCTTTATTTTTTGCATCCAAATGAATTATGTTGTCATCACCCTTGAACACAAGTTTTCCGAATTCTGAAGGAAGACAAAATAAAAATAATAAAGTTGTAACTATTTTCATGTAAGTAACATGTTCAGAATTGGTTAAGTAGCTAGACTGATCATTTAGTGTGCATGAGACCCTATGTTTGGTCTTCTGCATGCAAATAAAAACATTATCAAAATAAGCAAGTTCAATACTTCTATTGAAAAAAAGAGGGTTTTTTTGTTGTTGTTGTTTTGTTTTTTGCCTCGTAGCTGTTTAAAAAGGTCTTCACTATACTTAGTGTAAAATTTGTTGTTACGAACGCCTGGTCACAAATTCGTGACTATGAAGAAATCAAAGGTGTGGTATCAGTGAAGTTGAACGGTATTCCCACGTGGAAAAGGAAATGGCAAGATCTTTACCAGAGAATAAAATTTAGAGGGCTCATGAGATGGTTCAATGTGTAATAGCACTTGCTGTCAAGTGTGACAATCTAAGTTTGATCCCCAGGACCCAAATGGCAGAAGAGAACTGATTCGTATAGATGTCCTCACCTCTACACATGCACCTTGACATGTGTACATCATGCAACACATCATCATAAACAAATAACTAAATGACTTTAAAATAAAACCCCACATGTTTAAAAGGATGTAAAGATGTCAGAACTTTTTTATTGATGCTTTGAGAATTTCAAATTGTATACCCCAATCCCACTCATTTCTCAGTCCTTCCATATATGCCCTACACCCTTGTAACCCCACCCCAAAATAAAATAAAATAATCTCCCCATGGAAGCTGTGGGGTGTCACACAGTATACCCTTTTGTCCAAATGGCTTTACTTGCAATTATTCATTGCAATGGGTCATTGGTCTGGCTCAAGGCCACTGGCTTCTGGCACACCATCAATACTGGACCCTCACAGAGACTCCTCTCAGACATCCCGCTGTTGCCCTGAGTCATGGAGATCTTGTGGCTATGGTTCTGCAGGACCAGCCCCTTCACATGCTCCAGCAGCTCATAGGTGGGGTAGATGTCGGGGTAGGCCAACTCAAAGTCCCGTGTCTGGGCCTGTATGGTAGCTAAGTTGGTCAGCCTGCCAGTTCTTCCATGCCCTTGCCACTGAGGCCAGCTCTCCTGCCCTTACATGGTCAGGGCCAGCATTCCCAGGCTGCCCCATTGGAACATGGCCAGCTCTCTTGGATACCTCAGTGGGCAAGGAGTGGGTCCAGCTCAGCACGGCATGGATGTCTGCATGGCCTTTGGTAGTTACATGGGCCATAGACATTGACACAGACCCCCGCTGCATTAGGGCCACAAAGGCAGACATGGCCCTTGGTGGAAGCACAGGCCTAGACATCACCATGGCCTCAGGTGGCAGCACAGGCCTCTCACATCCGGCTGTTCCTCACAGCCGCTGAACCTCCAGCTCCACCTCTTTTCATAGTAAACAAACCACTGTTTCTCTTTCTCTCTCATCTCCCCACCACATACTTGCTCACTGTAGTAGCCCCCACCCTGGCTGTGCTGGTGCAGCAATAGGCCAGGCCGGTGTCCTCTAGCTGCCTTACCCTAGCTTGCCAACATTTGAACTCTTATGTGCTATTGGTGGAAATGCAAAATGTTGTCATTGCTATGGAAATTAGCAAGAGAATTACTCAAAAACTTAAAAGAAGACATTACATGGCCCATTAATTCCAATTCTGGTTATAAGCCTAAGAGAAAGGAAAAAGTCAAGCAGATATCTGTTTACCCACTGTATTAGTCAGGGATCTGTAGAGTAACAGAACTTATAGAATGAATCTCTCTCTCTCTCTCTCTCTCTCTCTCTCTCTCTCTCTCTCTCTCTGTGTGTGTGTGTGTGTGTGTAATTTATTGGAATGACTTAAAGGCTGTGGTTCAGCTAATCCAACAATGGCTGTCTCTGAATAGAAGGTTCGAGAATCCAGTAGTTTGTTCATTCCACAAGACTGGATGTCTCAGCTGGTCTTCAGTATAAGACGAAATTCCAAAGAAGTAGGCTGTAATGTCAGTGAAGGACTTGCTAGTGAGGCAAAAGCAAACAGGCAAAGAGCAAAAGCTTCCTTCTTCTATGTCCTTACATGGGCAGTCAGCAGAAGGTGTGGCCCAGATTAGAGATGGGTCTTCCCACCTCAACTATCCAGATTAGAAGCATATCTTCCCATTTCAAATTAAGCAAAAATCACTCACAGGTGTGCCCCATTTTTGGGTTTTGGTTGATTCTAGATGGAGTCTAGTTGACAACCAAGAATAGCTATCACACCTGAGTGTGTATCAGGTCATCAGTTTATATCATAATATCTAAGAGGCCACCCAAGTGTCTGTTGGCAGAGGAACAGATACAGAAAGTGTGGTTTGGACCAGATGGAATGTTGTGCATTCTTAAAATGTAAGGATTTGCTACAATATGGATGAACCTTAAAGACAAGATGCTTGTCTTAGTGTTTCTATTGTTGTGAAGAGACACCGTGACCACGGCAACTCTTATAAAGGAAAACATTTAATTGGGGCTGGCTTACAGTTTCAGAGGTTTAGTCCATTATTGTCATGGTGGGAAGCATGGAGGCGCCAGGCAGACATGGTGCTGGAGAAAGACAACGAGAGTTCTATATCCAGATCAGCAGGCAGCAAGAAGAGAATGTGAAACACTGGCCTGGCTTGAGCATCTGAAACCTCAAAGCCCACCCCCAGTGACGCACTTCCTCCAACAAGGCCACACCTACTCCAACAAGGCCACACCTACACCAACAAGGCCACACCTACTCCAACAAGGCCATACCTACTCCAACAAGGCCACACCTCCTAACGTGCCCCTCCCTATGAGCCTATGAGGGCCATTTTCAGTCAAACCACCACAGAGTTAAATAAAGCAGTCACAAAAGGACAGTCAGTGTATTTAGTGTACTCACACTTAACAACCATATTCATAGTGACAAAAAGTAGGATGATGGATGCCAGGGGTCGAAGGAAGAGATGAAGCTGAACTAATATTTCAATGGTTTTGAGTTTCAGTTGTACAAAATGGGAACAGTTCTAGTGGTGGCTGGTGGTTCACAGTGATGTGAAGGTACTGGATGCCAGTGAGCCCTATACTTAGAACTGGTTAGCATGGTAAATTCTATGCTGTGTATTTTATCACAGTCCAAATTACGAAAACAACAACAAAAAAATTGTAAAACCTCCAGGCTTCGTGAAACCAGCAGCTATTATTTTCTCTTCAGATTGAAGTATCTAATTCTATATTTTGCTCACAGAGTAATTCCTTAATATAATGCTTCCACATTCCCCACTGTCCAAATCCTCTGCTTGCTGGTGCATTCCAAGAATTCCTGTCCTAATTAGCATTTCACTCTAATAAGATGCTCTGTCTTCTGAAGAGTTGACCTGTCAATTGTTGATGTCTCCTGGGATATGGCCAGCTATAACCCAGTTAACTACAGTGGGACAGGCAGCCTGGAGGGGCCCGTGGGAAGCAGGCTCAGTGGATAGGTTCCCAGAGAAAATGTGGTTGGCAGAGAGCAGGTGGTAGTGAGCACTGGGATAGGTCACTGCAAGTAACAGGGGTCTTAACACAGAATCTGGACAGGTGGGAAGAGTATGTGGACTGTGGTGATATTTTATTTGTGCCTTAACAAATAAAGCCTGCCTGGGGATCAGAGGAAAAAGCCAGCCACTATATTAAATATAGAGATCAGGCACTGGTAGCACATGCCTTTAATCCTAGCATTCGGGAGGCAGAGATCCATCCGGATCTCTGTGAGTTCAAGGCCACACTAGGAACAGATCCAGGCATGGTGGCACCTGCCTTTAATCCCAGTGTTAATTAACCATATAGGTCTGGAGATCTGTACAGGAAGTGATAGAGCTGGGCAGAAAGAGGAAGTGATAGAGCTGGGCGGAAAGAGGAAGTGAGATGGCAGGGCACAGAAAGGTACATAGGTGTGAGTATACAGGAAGTAGCTCTCTCTTGGGCTGAGGATTTCCTAGCCATAAGAATGTGGCTGGCTTTTTTCTGCTTCTCTAATCTTTCAACTTTCACTCCAATATCTGGCTCTGGGTTTTTGGTTTTTTTTTTATTAGTAAAACTGTTTAGCAATTCATGTTACAGTGGTCAGCTCTTCCCATAGTCACTGCCAAGGAAATCCGCCATTCTGGACCTTAAGCACAGCAACTATATCTTCATTCTTAAAAATAAAACAAAGGCTCAAGAAAAATCAGGTAAAATTACAATATGCAGATTGACAGAGATTCCTGATCTTGACTGAAAAATAAGGTGAAGAGAGCTCCCCTTTCTCAGGCCTACCCTTCTCTCTCCACCACTGAGAAATTAGCCACCCTATTCTCCAATATTCAGATGGTGACTCAAGCCTTACTCACCCAGCAGGTTGTCAGCCTGAAAAACTGCTTAAGAGGCAAGGTCTGTCTGCTTTTCCTTTCTCACAGGGAGAACAATATGTTTGACAGGCTTTGCAAGATGGAGGTTTCTTTAAAACATAGGAGTATTATATGTTCCAGAAATATCCAGCTCCACACGTATGTAAAGCCATTTCAGAAGACAGTTAAACTCCCATAATTGCAGCACTTTTCATTATAGACAAGAAATTGTCCATCCATGAAGTCCATGGATAGAGAAATCCCAGCACATATATACAACAGAACTCAACATAATCAAGAATTAAGTTCTTTGCTTGCTACACCAGGGATGGAACTATAGATAATTTTATTCCGTGAAGTAAACCAGGCATAGAAAGTTAAGGGTCACATGATCTTACTTGCAGGTGACACTGTGGTTTGCATGATTTTCCCATAGAAGTCCATGTAATAAATAAAGGCTTGGTTCCCAGCCTATGGCATTTAGGAGATAGTGGAATTTTTACATGCTAGGGGCCTGGTTGGAAGTCTTTGGTCATATAGGGGTATGCCAGTAGCTGGGACATTAAGAAACTTAACCCTCTTCCTTTCATTGCTTTCCTGAGGCCATGAGGCAAGTGGTTGCTTACCTGTGATGTATGCCTTGCCATGTGCCCCAAATAGCAGTGCCAAGGACATGGACTGAACCTTCTAAACCGAAGAGCCAAAAAACCCTTTGAATTTATTTTTGTTTATTTAGGTTTTTTTGTTTTGTTTAGTTTTGTTTGCCATGCTGCAAACTAAACCCAGAACCTTGCAGATTCTAAGCCACATCTCTTGACAGAGCCAGGAGGACACCCCTTCCTCTTTTCAAATAGATCATCTCACTTAAAAAAAGGCATTCTGTTACATTGTCACATTAACAAAAAGCTGACTAACACACTTGTGCTGTTTTTTGTTTTTTTTTAACTCTTTTGTCTCTTTGGGGGCCTGCCACCCAGCTCCCAAGTAAACACACACAGAGGCTTATTATCACTTATAAATTCCTGGTCTTAGCTTGGCTTGTTTCTTGCCTGCTTTCCTTAACTTTATGTTTTTGCCTCTGGGCTTTATGGCTTACTGTGTAGCTGGGTGGTTGGCCCCTGGAGTCCTCCCCCTTCTCTGGCCACTTCTTACTTTTTCCCCAGATTTCTCCTATTTATTCTCTCTGCCTGCCAGCCCCGCCTATCCTTTCTCCTGCCTTGCTATTGGCCACTCACTCTTTATTAGACCATCAGGGGTTTTAGACAGGCACAGTAACACAGCTTCACAGAGTTAAACAAATGCAACATAAACAAAAGTAACACACCTTAAAATAATATTTCACAACATATGTGGAAACTGAAAGTGTGGTTCTTACAGAGTTGAGAGTCGAACGTCGGTTGCTGGATTCATGGGAAGAAGGGATGGAGAAAGACTGATCAATGAGTACTAAGTTAGGATTGATAAATGATTAGTACATTGTAGTCCTGAGGTTGTATGTTGTGGTTTTATCTGCACAGGAGCGCCTGGCTATGGTAGAAGAGGAACCTCCACAGGATGTGCCCATGTTCTCCTGGACACTCCTGCCTGCACTGTAGACACAGTTGCCTTGACACGGGAAAACCTTCTGCTACATCACTCAGGATCAGTAAGTGGCAGGCAGGGCTATGACTTCAGCCACTTTCTGGCCTCCACAGTGGGAACTTTTGCCCTTCCAAAATACATTACAAGGATACTGGTCCATGAGATTCCCCCCAAGAAACTGTCCTAATCATTTATGTATCTC
>CABHPH010154745.1:0-27670 GCA_902168325.1 Peromyscus nudipes
GATAGCTTTTAATGAAGTTCAGTTACATCTCAAAGGAAAGACTGAGCGAGTGCCCACATGTTCCCTGAAGGTTGGTTGTAACTCATGTCATGCATTTTTGTGTGTTGTTCTTCACCACACATGTCATATGAACTCACTCTGCAGCACTCAGGAATGTAATTACACACTGAAAATCCAAAACCAGATGCTCTTTCCAGTCATGAGGAGGGAAAACTCTCAAGAACTGGTTAAACTAAATTGTGTACATATGTCCAGGAGCAGCATTTAAGTGTCTCCTTAAACAGACACTCAGAGGAGAAACTGTCATATTTGGCATCTCAATTTAGTAAAGAATTAGTCATACCAATTCTAAACAAAATCTGACAAGCTGAACTAGTAGATAACAAGATCGTGGGTACCAAAAGTGATGGCTTGGTTGATAACATACTTGTTGTATTAGGCATAAAGATCTAAATTCAATTCTGTGTACCCACTTTAAAAAAAAAAACAGTCTGACATGGAGATATGTGCCTTGTCAACCTAGTATTGAAGAAGTAGAGACAGAAGGGCCCTAGGCATAGCTGGCTGGCCGGCCTAGCCAAGTCAGTGAAGACAAGTTCAGTGAGAGAGTCCATCTCAAAAACTAAAACATTAGGAAACTGAAGAAGACACCTGATGTCTGCCTCTCACCTTCATACACACACACACACACACACACACACACACACACACACACACACACACACACACTTAAGCATATCCATATATTCACTCAAAAGAAATAGAACTGTTTTTAAGACACTGTTGTGTATATACATTTAACTGTTTCTACACAAAAGCTTTTCTCCACAAAAAAAGAATTCCATTTATTTTTCAATGTTAAAAAATTTAAAAATTTCTGTGAATATATGTAGTTGGAGATTTCTCCAGTCCCGCCAGGACCCGCAGCCACTCAGACCCAAATAAACACACAGAGACTTATATTACTTATAAACTGTATGGCCGTGGCAGACTTCTTGCTATCTAGTTCTTATATCTTAAATTAACCCATTCTATTAATATATACGCTGCCATGTGGCTTGTGGCTTACCAGTATCTTTACATCTTACTTTTCATGGCTGTGGTGGCTGGCAGTGTCTCCTGACTCAGCCGTCCTCTTCCCAGAATTCTCTTCTCTGCTTGTCCTGCTTATCCTATACTTCCTTCCTGGCTACTGGCCAATCAGCATTTTGTTTTATCAATCTATCAGAGCAACACATTTCACAGCATACTGAAAGACATCCCCAGCAAATATACTGAATCCTTACAGCAGAATAGCTGCAGGATGCTAAGATTTTCTGGGTGTGGTGATGGAATTTTAACACAAATCTCTATTGAACTTGTGTTACAATGCTCAATTTTGACTTTATGTATAAATATCAAATTTAGCAAACTAACACCTCAGATTTGTTGGCTACAGCTTGCTGTTTCTCTTGCAGTTATACATTTCCTTACATTTATAAAACAAATAATTGTGGTTTTAGGGTACAGTACACAAAACATGAATCACAAATGTTTTACATAAGAATTTCAACATATTTTTAAAGCCGGAGCTATATTCTAAAACGCACAGCTAACCAACTTCTTTAAGGCAAGAATAAAGCAGACAAACATAAATCACTGAGAAGTGTCGTTGCTTTGCTTCTGTACATAATCTAGAGTGCTTCAAGAGTGTAAACAACAAAGTCCTAGTCGATAATAACACTTGTTTTTGTTTTCAGCTGTTGGAGACTTCTTTAGAACGTTAAATTATAAATCTGTATCTCATACAAAGTGTGAAGCTCCTATGTTAACTACACTTCCACCAAATTCCAAAAGTAAGTAACGATTTTTGGAATTAAGTCCAAATTAAAGAATCTTTAAAGAATTCTTACAGAATCCCCTGCTCACATGGATGTGTCTTCCCAAATGTTAACTCATTTGATCTTCATATTTTTTGGTAATACAAAGAACACTTCTCATTGTACAGATGAGGTTAAATAAATAAAGCCATGCCCCCATTCTTGTTCTCATTCCAAACACCACATCAGGACAGTGTGACCCCAGAGTGAACACACTAACGACCTGGATTTGACTACACAGCTGCCGAGGGAGAGAGAAGTTCCACTCCCTCTGCTACAGAGGTTCTCAACCTTCCTAAGGCTGTGAGCCTTGAAAACAGTTCCTCATGTTATGGTGACCCCCAACCATAAAATTATTTCATTGTTACTTCACAACTGTAATTTTGCTACTGTTATGAATCATAATATAAATATCTGTGTTTTTTGATGGTCCAAGAGGACCCCTGTCTGACCTTCAAATGTGTCGCGACCCACAGGGTGAGAACCACTGCTCTACCACTTCTTAAAGCTTCTATGACATCTCTGTCTGGAGCTAGGAATTAGTACATATAGACGGATAAGAAAAATAATTTATCTAAATTTACATACACACGGGGGCCACGGCGAACAGATATACTTTTTAAATTACATAGTTCACTTTTATTTGCAATTCATGAATTGAAAAGGACCTCCTCTCAAACAAGACAAGTGATACACTAGGCCCAATGGCATGGTGAATTTTGACAAAGAGGCTTGAGTGAGAACAAGGGAATAGCTTAATGAAAGAACAGATTGGCTAAAATGCTACTTCCCGTATTTTTCCTTATTTCCGAGAATAAGGATGAAATGCAATCATACCCCACAATCCTTATCCCACCTCTGTAATTTCCCTCCAAACCTTTTGATTTTGTGTTTCCATTCTGCATTTGTTTTGTTTTTGTTTGTTCGTTTTGGTAACCCAATGAATTCAGTTAGTGCTGCCCCCATGTTCAGAATAGGGGGTCATCCAAGGGAGCATGGTAAACCGACCGGTTATGGGGAGAGAGACAGATTCATTCTTTATTGATTTTATACTTCTCAAGAAAAATTCAACCAAGAGTTCACAAGGAATGCTAAACAAATAGGTCTCTGTACTAATGTGAAAACTCTAAAGAGTTCATTAAACATATGGGAGTGTGTAAAACTTACTGGGAGGCAAGGACTTATTTAATTCAGTTCATTGCAGTCTCAATTATCTATCTCTGCTGATTAAAACTATTTTTCACCTTAATTTGGGAAAGGTATCTCCCTCCAAAGACTGAATATGCCCTTCAGGTAAGTCAGTTTCTCCAATGATTTCAGCATGAAATAACATATCAGTATGGAATAGTAAGAGGAAAATGCTTTAATTCCGTCAAATTATAGCACTTGCTTATCAAATTATAACCTTTGGTTACCCTCTCCATATCTTCTTTCCCTCAACAGTCATTGTACTGCTTAGATACTGATTGATGCCTTTATCTTCACCTTTAATCTCTCAAGTGAAATAACTGAAATTGTTATCATCCCTCACTTTCACCCTTCTAAGATTTATATTCCATGAAATAGGTCCTCAGCATCTTATGCAACACAGATGAAATTATGGAAAGTGATTGGTGAATGCAACAGTGACAATTTGCATTTGTGTCTTGTAACAAGAGACATTTCACAGAGAACTCAGACCAAGATGGTTTCAGAAATGAAATGTGAGATAATAAAATTACACTAATTTTAGAGGTCTAGAGGATGAGATAAAGACTGAATATGATGCTAGAGTTTCCATAGTGTCTGTTTTTTATCATAAAGAATTAAACCTTCAAGTATCATCATTAGTACAGCCATGTACTATGTACTCTGTAGTATGTGCCTGTGGCGGTCGAAGCCCAGTACACTTTAAGCTGGCTGATGATGACAGCAACACTTTCTGGGAACAGCAAAATAGAAAACATCCTGACCTCTGAAAAAAGTAGGCACGCTGGAAGAGAACCAAATTTAGAGACTCAGATCCACAGGTGCTGCCTCACCTCATCTGGGGGTTTCTTTTGGTTTCTTTCATCTCTTTTTTTTTTATTTTTAGCCTGATTTTTGCCCCAGGTGTAGAATATAATATCTGAATAAAGGTAAGAAATGCTGTGGCTAAAACTATTAAAGGAATCTGAGTCTGTGCATAGAAGAACAAGGGAAAAGTTAAAGACTGCAAACGGAATATGCAGTAAGAAAAATAAAGAGGAGAATCACCTAAATTTATATTTTAATAACACAAATTTTAGACTATCTCCCAAACTGCACCATGTATCATGAATTAAAATCAGTTTAAAAATACTTAAGAGGAATGGACTGACATTAAAACTGTCTCTACATGCCTCATGTACCTCCCTTTTGTGGACCAGACAAAATTCTATGAAATGCCCACCTCCCCAGGAGTTAAACACTCCACCGTAACTCAGTCATGGGTGGTAAAGTGTACACCTTCATTTTATTTAGGGGGTTCTATAAGATCTCACAGTAACAACCAGACAGATCATTCTCTCAGGCATCTAGAAAAGAGAGCGAGGAAGAATATTTTAAATAAACTGAAATATTCAGAACTGCCAATCACAATTTGGCCTCCTGTGTAGAAGGAGGAAAATGCATAATTCCAGTCCACCTGAGTCTTCCTATCCACCTCAGAGAAGAGAACTGAGAGGCTCTGACAAACCGACATTTCACGAGTCAGACTCCCCACAGGACTCACACTTAATATGACTACAGATTGCTTTTTCTTCTTGACATTTCCCCACAGATTATTTTACTCCACTTATCATGTATGCCTTTCAGGAGGAAAAATTTAAGACATATTGTTAAGTAAGACATACAATTTACAGAGAACAAATAATATCAAAACTAGAATCAAGCACAGCAAGGTCAGAAATAATGTAAGAGGATTTTTTATATCTGATTACTGTGTTTAAGGTCTTAATAGAATAAAACAAACCTTATGCAAGCACATACGACTAATGAAATGCAGGTAAGTAATAATCACAAGAAAAACATGTGATCAATAAAACTGACAGAAATGGAGTACAATTATACATGAATATCAATAGGGCAGACACAGCAGGGGAAAGAACATCAGTTCAAGCACTGATAATAGAAACTAACCAGACTAAAAGGCAAACAGAAGAAAAAGAAAAAAGAACTGGATGAAAAGATAAAGCCTTGGGGTATGGTGCAATGGTAGAGTGTTTGTATAGTAGCATGCTTGAGACTCAAGGTGGGATACAGGAACAATGAGATAACACAAAACAGCAGAACAGAATATTCAAGAACTATGGGAAAGGTCAGGTTTAGGGAGTCATGTTTGAGAAACTTGACAAGTGTAGCTTCTGACATTCCCAGGAGACATAATCTCATAGCAACTACCTTTTCCTCTGGCTCTTATATTCTTTCTGCCCCATCTTGCTAATGTGGACTGGGTATTAAGTAAAAATAAATTTATGGCCAAGTGGTGGTGGCACACATCTTTAATCCCAGCACTTGGAGGCACAGGCAGGTGGATCTTTGTGAGTTCGAAGCCCAAAGCCAGTCTGGTGTACAGAGTGAGTCCCAAGCTAGATACCTCCTTCCATCTTCTGTGGCTATCATCGCACACAGGTGTGAATGATAAAGTAATAGTAATAACAAAAATAAATATTTCCTTAAGTTTCCTGTGACATTTTCTGAGTGGTTTTGCAAAATTGCCACCATAATCCACTCACCACTCATAAGACACTTTCCCCAGAGTCTTTTTTCTTTAAGAGCCTTTTATTGGTAAAGTTTAAAATACTGAAGATTAAAATGATAGTGCTTTGAAAACCATGGCTCTGAGTTCTGATTTAATGATGCATTTTTCCTGATAAGTCTTTCCTCACATCTTTGAAGCATCATCAGGGTGGGCAAACCAGGCCACCTGTTGGATGGACATTTTGTGCCTGCATGGAGTCTACATCCACCCACACCAGTCTCCTCTAAATAAAGCCTGAGCTAAAGTGCTGTTGTATATAGAGGGAATAAACAGATTTAAACTGTCCAAGGTGTTTGATACATGAGCAGCAGGCCTGAAAAGAGTTGTTAACAGGACAAACAAGCAGTCCCACTAGAAATTTTCATTAAGATAGAGGTCACTGCTAGTTACTCCAATGCAAAAATGTACAAAAATATTTGAAATGCCATGTTATCAAAAGACATGAAATCCTAATGGAAGGGACTGCTGTATATTAATTCAAGAGTAAATTGAAAACCACAATTATTTACAAATTGTAAATGTTCATGTGTTTGTATTCATTCTCTACTGTGCGAATGTTTACCTACACCTATTCAATTTTTTTTTCAGTTACTTTGAAGGATGGTCTTTTATACTTCTCAAGTGAGAAACAGGGAACTGAAACTCAGAATGCTCCATAGGAAGCCAGATCCTGGGATTAAGAATCAGAATGTTTTCAATTCAGAATAAGGCTTTATAATTACTCTACAGGTGCGGAAAAAAACAAAACAAAACAAACAAACAAAAAAAAAAACCACCACATCATCTGGACTGTAAATGAATACATCCCATTGCATGTTCATGAAAACCATTCCAAAAAACTTTAAATCATTTTCAGCTCAGTGTACTTTTAATTCATAAAAATATCATATTGTGATGCAAATACAGGCATATGTAATGTCTATATTAGCATAATAGTATCAATCCAATAGTGTGATTCAGTATGTACATGAAATTATATATACTAAGTTCCTGGTTAAATATGAGTCACAATATTTTTGGCAAAGTGACACGTGCTGTGTTCAGACTAATGAATATCTAATGTTATCATAGCAGCAGTATCACTGAAACTATTTATCAAACATTAAAATAATATATATTTTACTATGCATTCTTCACACAGATTTTAAAATAATTATAATCCCACATAAGTAGCAAAGTATAAACAAAAATAAAAACAAAAGAATTTCTAGTAAAGTTTTAAAAAATCACATATCCGATGAACTATTTTTTAAAAGGTGTTGAACAAATGTATTAATTTGAAGCATTTATTTCCTCCGTGTCCAATTTTCACATAGAAAGAGTCTAGTTTGAAGTTTTATATAGCCACACAATAACAGCATTTGGTAAATAAAAGTCTCACAGATAATTAGATGAATATAAATTTCATTCGACTCAATTATTTTTGTCCAAAATTTGCTCATTATTTTATTAAGCAAAAATAGAAGCTTTTCCTTTCTGAATAACTAAAATATGAGAAGATATAAACATAACATGCAAAGGTTCTAAGTTCATTTACATTTTAAAAACTAATAATAAATAAATACCCTGTTTAAAGTTTCATATGTTTTCATGAAAGCTCAAAATATAGAGCAGATTTGTAGAGAAATTTCTCACAGCTCCTTGTCATAGTCACTACAGATTTCATAGAAGAATTGTTTCCACATTGTTGTTCTTAATGTTTTAATACATTCTTTTAATTAACACTTGCAGTTGCTTCAGATTTTAAATGTTATGTTATAAAATCAGTCACTGGAAGTGGAGAGGTGGAAAAGAAGGACAGAAAGAATGAATAAAGAAATCTACTAATGTTCTTTCATTTCACTTATTTACAAAACTATGAAAATTAGCCTAGTTAATGATTTCTGAAGTAAGATTCTACAAGAGTAGAAGTTATAATACTTCTCTATGATATCCATACATCCAATAAGTCAATATTTATCCATGTATATTCAATTAGTACATGATAATGTACAAAGAGCATATTGTCATTATGTATTTCCACAATTCATTCATCACTTAATTAATCATAATATATTGGATGTAAATATTTGATATAAATATTTTATGTAGAGTCAAATGGATAAGAACACAGTAATGGAGAAAGCCAATAATGAATATTCCAAATACTGAACCTGAAAATGTCACTAGTGTTCATTGTATTTAATATTGCGCCCCCAGTGATTCATATAAATGTATATGCAGTGGTCTAGCTGAGACTCTGAGTTTACAACCTTTTTTTAAATATACTATCTATATTTGTATACATACATGCATATTAATACATGGGCATGTGTAAACAAAATACATATATCATTTTATACATCTTTATGCAGTTATATTCCAAAATTCAATCAGAATTTGTGCTAATAATGCCTCAGTGCACCCCTTAATAGAGTCAGGCCTCAGTTCTATTTATCCAATAAAAAGGCTAAAAACCAAAATATAAGTTACCAGAAAAATGACTGACAGATCCAAAGAAAGTGTCATAATGATAATTAGCAAAATACAATTGGAAATGTTTCCATCATGCCTTGCACTTTGTTTTTTTAAAAGGAGATTTTAAAACTTAAAGTTCATCTTTATCAACATAATCTCTATTAGAAAACACTCAAAAAGAAGATAGTCAGGAAGAATATATGCCTGGGATATTTCTCCGAATTAATCTTCTAGAACAGGAAGTCAAAAAGTTATTTTCTCTAAGCTAACGCACTAAGAAAAAAATTTAAGAGTGAAATGGACTGTCATTTCCAGGAGAACTGGACACTTGTTTTCAAATCAGCCAATCTTTGCAACGCTTCCCTGGCCTTGCAGTCACCTTTGTCTAACCCTCCTCCGACCCAACAATAGAAAATATCACCACTCCAATCACAGAGGAAGAAAGTAGGTCACCCTTTAGAGCTTTAAACTCTGTTTTACAACATAATGATTGCTAGAATTAATAACCCAGTTGACCTAACAAAACTCATCTTAAATAAACTTGATTTATTTTTACCTGAAAAACATCTGTTTCTAAAATTCTTGTTCCGAACACCATGATTCCATTGGTATCGACTATTGACCTCTCACTTCTGTCGAGGGGTTTTGTGATCTTCTTCTTACAATCAACAATCATCGTCACAGTTTTCTTCTCCACACTGATTGCGACCCGATGCCACCTGTAAAAATGAAACAATGCTTTCGTAAGCTTCAAAGGCTTTAGCTGCCAAATCAACAGACTCATTAGAATGTGAGTCTTAAATGTCAACAGTAAGCTGAAATGGTACAAAAACAGAGGCACACTATGCCTCAGTGGGTTAGCCTAGCTTACCCAGGACAGCACCACGTACTCATAAGGAAACAGGTTCCTAAGATACAGCGATGGATTAGGCACCTGTGCGGATAAAGACACACCCATTCTCTGTTTCACTTTGTGTTTTCTGATGAGTGTATCTGACAGAGATTGAGATAGATTTGGGTTTCTCTGTGCATAAACACTTTCTTCCAAACTGGAATTCCACAAGAAAAACTGTTCTGGTGATCCCCTGAGAGTGACTGTGAAAGGGTCTGTCTCTTGACTGAATGACTGCTCCATCTGGAACAGCTGAATGTTCTAATTGTAAAACACAATGTGCTACTCTGTCCTGATCTCCATTTATTTCAAGTGTTTTCATGTTCTTTTTCCACTTTAATTTCAAGACAGTTATAGATCACCACCGTGGGCAGGATCCAAAACTGAGACACAATATCTCTCCTTCTTTCCAGGGCTGGCAAGAAGAAGAAACACTGAAAGAAAGCAGAGTCAGCGCATGTGTGGAGTGGGAGGCTCAATTCAGTCTGCAGCTACTGCCCCAGCTAATTCAGGGCGGTGATGACAGGCTTAGCAGAGGGAATGTGGCCAGCCCTTGGAAGCATGCATGCTCTCCCTGCATCCTAGAAAGGGTTTTATTAACAATGTCTGGTGCTAACAGAAACCACTAAGTGAAATTCACTTGGATTTTTAAGCCACTGTGGTTTATATTTTCTTCCAAATGAAAAGTGCTAGATTAATATTCCAGAAGTGTCTAAGAGTAGCTCCATAAAATAAAATACCCAGAAACTTGCATGAGTGTTCCCAAATGTCTGTTTCATGATATTTGGCATGTCTACTGGTGACGACCAAGTACATTTCCATACATACTTTGTCTTTGGTATTTCCACCAGCACATTCAACTAGTGAAGGTTTGAGTAGAGCAAAGAATTATATAAGGAGCCTTGGAGCAACTTCATACACTGAGAGTAAAATTGACACATACTTCATGCCAAGAAGCCGGCGTGCTAACTTAAACCATTCCTAGTCTTGAGGGATGGTCTTTTCATTAGCAGAAAATAAAAATAATTTTAATTGCTAAAATCTCATCGGAACTCTAAACTCAATTGTTTTTTAATTATTTTAAGCTGTGCTAATGAGATGATAAAAATCACAGAATTAGATATAGCATTAGATATAGCATAATAATAATTTAGATAGTACTAGGTTAACTCAGTTTAGAATCCTTCATTGCTCCTTTTCTCTTATGATGTCTGTACCATCAATAAAACATCACGAATTTTTATGATGAAACAAAAGCTGGTGATTCTCGGCTTAGTAGAAAACATCACCTCTCTAGCTTATAATGCTAACTGTCTGTGCTTCCATGCCTTTGTGACCCTAGCAACCATCAAAACCTGAATGAAGAAGTTGGGAAGAGCTTAGTCCAGAAGATAATTGTTGCATAACTAAGATATGAGTCCAGTCCCCAGCACCCATAAGAACTTAGCAGCATGCACTTCTAACCCCAATGCTAGGATGAAGAGACAGATAGCTCTAGACCTGTCACAAAAAAAAAAAAAAAAAAAACGGTGGATAGTTCCTGAGGACCAACACCCATAAAATTGTCCTGGGTGTCCTATGGCCTCCAAATGCACATGCCTTCAAGTGTTCGAGTGCACTCCCATTGCTACACACACACATGAACCCTCCAGTACATCAATATGCACAAAGATTCATATATTCTCTTTCTCTCTCTCTCTGACATGCACATCACACACACACACACACACACACACACACACACACACATGAATAAATAAAATTAAATTACATGGAAAACAATCAAATTAAATCTTTGTGTTGAAGAAACCCAGCAAATGTTCACAGAGCTGTTCATTTCTGTTCTCTGTCTCATAGAAGCCTCCTGGTACTCTCCCACCTCCACCTCCTGTAAGGTTTGCTTTCTGATATCCTGTAGCTGATCACATGTCTCCTTCTGCTCCATGCAAATACACTGTAGGGGAATGCTTCCCTCCACATTGTCATGCAAACAGGTGCTTACTTCCTGTACTTTCTTTAGAACAACCTCTTCATAACAGACTGCCAAGTATGTTGTGCACTACTACACAGTGCAGGCCTTCCTTTGATGCAGTTTTATTCAGAGAACTACCAGTACTTTGCATCTAAGCTTATGTTTGTTTGGTCTACAAAACACTAACAATATTCAAATAAACAGGAGTGGAGGGACTTTTCCTGCGATATTCATGGCTGCAACACCTCAACCCTGATAACTGCCAGCAAAGTAGTAGATTGCATAGAAATACTGTAGAATGAGTGTTCAGTTGTGATGAAATCCATGATTGTTCTTAACAAACTAAAGTGTATTTTAATACCAATGATTTTTGCATTCCAATTGTCAGTGTGTCATCTTAACAAATCTGTCATATTTTAATAATCTCAAGGGAAGACCATAGAACTTGTGCACAGCAAACATCTGCTAATAAATCCATGAATTAAAAATGAATCATGGCTCAGAGACCTAAACCAAACAGGACTGACAAAAAAAAAATCAATTAAATGATTCCTAATGATATTCTGCCATACTCAAAGGATCTGTGCCTAGCAGCCCAATCATCAAAGAGGCTTCCTCCAGCAGCTGATGGGAACAGATGCAGTGATTCACAGCCAAACACTAGGGAAGCTAGGAGAACTCCACATAAGAAGGGGAGGAAGGATTGTAGGAGCCAGAGGGGTCAAGCACACCAGGATAACATGGCCCACAGAATGAACTGAGCAGGGCTCATTGGGGCTCAAACAGACTGAGCTGCAACCACTGAGCGGGCATAGGTCAGCACCAGTCCTCTGCATGTGGTTCTTTAGCCTAGGGTTTTTGTTAGATTCCTAACAATGGGAGTAGGGGTGTCTCTGACTCTTTTGCCTGCTCCTGGGACCTATTTCCTCCTATTAGGTTGCCGAGCCCAGCTTTGATGTGAGAGTATATACCTAGTCTCATTGCATCTTGTTATGCTGAATTTGGTTGATACCACTTGAAGGGGTGGGCTGCTCTTTTCTGAATGGAAACTGAAGAGCAGTGGTTCTGGGGGAGAGGGCAGATAGGAGAGGGATGGAGGAGAGCCTGCAGTTGGGAAGTATTATATGAGAGAAGAATAAATAAATGAAAGAAAACCAAAAGAAAAGCGAATGAATATTGCTACCTATTGATTTAGTGGATATATTATCAAATAGTACTTTACCACTGTAGGGTATATACTTACAACTTCTTATCTATTTGATAATCACTCAAAATTATTTACTGAGCTTTTCCTATTGTTATATTTTGATATTTGTTCAAACTTAAAACTACTATCAAATTGGATCGAGGTTACAGTAAGATATTTTTCCAGTTAAAAAGACAGCATAGAGTAAAAATATTTCAGTAATATGATGCATTAAAAATATCTTCTATACAGCTAACCATGCATGACCATCCCCAGTTGATAAATCTACAACATAATTCTTATACCTAAGACTTAGCAAACATCACAGAAGAGTGGGCAGAAGGATTATAAGAACCAGACCCAAGACATTTGCTATAAGATAGAGTCTCATACATATTAGAAGGAATTGTACACCTGAAATCTTAACAATACAGTCACCTAAATAAGACCTGAACAGTGGCAATACCAGTTGATATGCCAATGTGCATGGGAGAATTCTCAGAAGGTGCAAGCCCTAGAGGAAGAGCTACAGGTGATTAATAGCTGCTAAGATAGTGAGGATCTGTCTTATTTAGGAACTAGCCTCATGATATGTGTTCTTTCTTTCCACTATGTCCTTCCCAGGGATTGAACCAAGTGGACAGGCTTGGCTGCAAGTGCCTTTATCCACTGAACCGTCAGAACCACTGTTCTCAGATCCCAGTAGGAAAGAGGTCTTCCCTCATCTCAATTCTTCAAATCACACCACAACTTAATTTCCTCTTTTCAACACTGCCCTGCTTTTCTCTCTCAACCACACAGGTTTTCTTGTTTCTTACTGATTTTTTTTTCAGCCTTTACCTGCGCAGACTTTGAAGTAGACTACACCAATGTTGGGGATTATATGGTGGTCTTTGGGGGTGCTTTCCATCAATAGGCACTAGAAAACACACTTCATATAGACTGTTGAATGATTAATGAAATTTTTCAGCACAGCTAACATTCTCTCATGGTGTGACTTACTTCCCATCGGCGATGTTAACTGTTGAGAAGAGGGGATAGTTTTCCGGGCTGGGTTTTCCAGTGTGGTCTTCAAATAGAAAAACAGGTGATCTTCCAACCTCAACACCAAGTTGCTGAATACCATGTTCATTATATATCGATAAAAGGAAAGATTGAGTTCCTTTTTTGGGTTTTATTGTAAATAGTATTGAAAAATCTTCGGGAAAAATTCCACCTGTAAAGACAAAATTGAGTTAGAAAGTCCAGATTTCCAAATTGTTCCTAGCTCACAATTTTACCTGAACATTTTATATGGCCCTGATAACTAAATTCAAATAGGATTTCATAATTTAATTTAATTTTGCATGTCAGTCACGGATTCCCCTGTCCTCCCTCCTCCCGCCGCCCCCCCCCCGCCCTCCCCCCAACCCACCCCCCATTCCCATCTCAAATAGGAAACAGTTAACTAATAGTGTGGTTAGAGAGGTGATCATATGAGTATCAAGTTTTCTCTGTATATTCATCCAAGTTAAGCCTCAAGGCCATTTATGTAAAGAATAATGATTATGAGAAACTGAGCCCATAGTCAGAAAACAACATCATACTATCAGTGCAATTTCAAACATAGCAGACACTCATTTAAAAATTTTTAATTATCATTTTAGATGTATTTTTAAATTATGTGCATGTGAGCAGAGAGAGAATGTGCATGCAAATGCAGATGACTGTGAACTCTAAAGAGTGTGCACTCTTAGCTACTAAGTCACTCTCCAGTCCATATTTTTATTATTTTAATTATGTGTATCTGTGTGTGGATCCATGACAGCAGGTGTCCAAGGAAGCAAGACACATCAGATTATCTGGAACTGGAGTTTCATTCAATCACCTGACAAAGGTGTTGGAACCAAAGTCCACTCCTCTGCAAGAACAGTAAGGGCTCTAAACAGCAAGGAATCTCTCTAGACCCCCAAAATAATTCTCAAGCACGTATTTAACACAAGCTTTGTATTTCTGAGCTTTGTCCACACTGTTCCCACGCATGCTCTTTGTGAAAAGGCACTGTAGTAAGGTAATGCAAAAGCATTGCTTTCATCGTGTATGTGAACACTTAAGGAGATTTTTGATCACACAATTGTTTCACTATTGAAAAGCATGCCATTGAAAATCAGAACTATTAGGTATGAAGGCTCACTGTCACTTTTTTTTTCTCTTTCCATGATTTTATCTCAAGTACCTAGCCTACTACCTGACTTTCACAGGTGCTTACTACACATTTGCTAAATGTATCAGTTTGAGGAGTGCCTTAAATATAATATATCTCTCTTATACTTGGACTCTTTGTATTATTAAGGAAACATTACATACTAAGTGGAAGGTTTTATTTATCAAAGTAACAATATATATGATACATAACCACTCTTCGTATATATTATATATATTGTTATATATAATACATAATATTATATATTACAACATCATTTAGGAGAAATTTATTACTTCAGTTAAAATATTATCCATTCACAAAACAGGTGTTTTTGTTATGGACTACATCAAGAGCTTTCATATTAAATCCATTTATTCTTAATTCAATTACAGGTTGTAGTGCAAAGTGATTTTTTTAAGGCATTGTGAATATCATTGCTATAGGTTCAAATTCATACCATGATGATGCAGTTCCATTTCTGCTCATGATGAGAAGATGCTTATTTGTAAAGATACTATGTTTGCATCTCATAAAAGCGTAGTTTATTATAGCAAAAGAATGTTTTTTCCAAATATACTCGAATGATTGAGGCTGGTTCAGTAAATGTCATTCAAAAAGGAACTTTATGAGTCTGCTAAGAATAGCGGCGAAAAAAAAAGTTTCCTGAGTGGGAAACCTTCTAAATGTATTCAAAAGGGAACACTGAGAGGTAGTATGGATGCATAGTTTTGTACTGCACATATATGCACAAACTAGGTAAGTGGTAACTAATACAGTATCTCAGTTAAAATGTTGGAGTATCAGGCTGGTGAGATGGCTTCAGTAGGTAAAGGACTTGTTGCCAAGCCTGACGACCTGAGTGCTATTACCCAGGACCACATGGCGGAAAAAGAGAACCAACACTTGTAAATTGTCCTCTGTCACATACACACACACACACACACACACACACACACACACACACACATACACACACTGTTATACAAATGAATATAGACATGCACATAAATAAAATATCATTAAAAAGAAGCCTGGGTCTTGTTCGATCCATTGGACACAAGATACTCTTGTCTTAGCAAATTACATAATGTCCCTTAGCTGAGCTAATGATGTAGACTGAACCCTAGAACTACTGTAGAAATTAAGTAGCATGCCACAGAAGTCAATTAATGTTGACTAACTGATCCTCATATTTTTTAAGTTAATACTAAACAAAATTCAACAATAGAAAGTTTGTTTTCAATTACTCAAGCTATCATAAAAATCTTTCAACCTACCTGTCAAATCATTATTTTTAATCAGCTGAAATGTATTATGCATGTGCATATATATATATATATATTTCAACTGGAATTTTTATTCATTATGATGATTGAATCCAGGATCTCATATATGCTCTTCAAGGACTTTACCTCTAAAGTACCTCTATGTCGTCTAACTTGATTTAAATGTAACAGGAAATTTTAATTTTATTTGGTTTTAATTTCATAATTTTATAAAAATCACTAGGAGATAAATAATCATACAAGATACAAAAGCTATAAAGCATATCACTTAACAACATGCTTTATAATTGCTATGCTATTAAGATATATGGTTAGGTAATTCACTCTATTATTGAAAAAGGCCCAAGGTAAACAAACTCAAATTTTCCATGATCTTATAGTGGAAGAAAAGAACTTTAAAACATTATGATCTGGGAGCAAATACTTTGTACAGTTTAACAAAAAAGTGAACAAAAGTTTATATAGAGACATTTAGAAAAGGTGAAACATCAAAAAAATTGTACTCATATAAGAGTAAGGGGATTGTGTGAAAATTTAAAAAGTCACTGAGTTTGTGCAGTATAAGTTCTGGAAACTTTAGCTTGTTAATACAGTACTAATACTACACTCTATTAAATACATGAAACAGCACTCATCAAGGCATAGTGTACACATCAAATGTGAAGTTCAACAGCTTTAAAAAAATCCATATTTTGAAATACAAACACAGATTTAAGATATGTTAAATGACTATTGGTAAAAGTGCCCAGTGTCTAATATTTGATATTTATATTTATTTAGAAGAATACTTGTCTGTAATAACCATCATGATTATCACAGATTCAGCCACAACTCTTAAAATGGGTTTTTAATATAAACAGATCTTGCTTTCATTAATAAATATATAAAATAGCATAATAACAATGATTTTAAGAGTTTAAATTTTGTTCAATATTTTTCCAAGCAGAATATATCTTTCAAAAATATTTTTATGTTTAATAGTGATGATAATTCAATAATATTCTGTATGCTATAACTATAATGATATTCAAATACATCGTATGTTTTAGTCCAGTGGCTTAGATGGTTGGGCATTGTTATCTAACTAAAATGTTGAATCTATCCAACTCCTCATCTATAACTTGAGTTTAAATATCCTCTTCCTTTGATGGTTATGAAGATGTAAGTCAATATACAGTTTATTGCAGGATATTTCTATCAGTATTCAAAAGGTCGTAATGAGAATTTGAAAACAACAGCTTTATTTAATTTAAAGTGCACATTTTCAGATCTTCCGATTTAAAGTCTCATCCTGGAGCTTTGGAGAACACACATTTTTATTCTGCAACAATATATTAATCTCTCTTCCTGATAGAACTCCCTACTTTCAATGATGACTACTGAAGTGTCCAGTCATCCAGCTATGTTCATCAGCAAATGCACCACTTTGTAAATAATGTTCACTAATTTGGTATTTATAATTGTGATACTATCACTACTATTTTTTAATTATCATTAATGCATAATTTGCAGGAAGTTTTCCTCTCCAAGAAGGAATGTACCTAAGATGCCTATCATAGGAGTCTCTTATTTGAAATAGTTATTGCTAAAACCATAGGCCGGAACACAAGAGTGCTAACTGGGGTAAAACATTCATACAGATAAGTTCTGTTCACTGGAGTGGAAGAAGATTGCACAAGCATACATAATGGCCATTCTCCATGAAGAAACGATCAAACATCAAATTAATTAAATTAACTACCATGACCTTGAGATAATGAGTCAATTATAAAAATATTATAAACTGTATCTTATTCAGTATTTCTAAAACAGTTCCATTAGTTCACATTTTTCTGATTTTTCTGTTCAAAATTATTGTTTTCCTACTAGATATAGAAGATATATAGTTAAATGAAAAAGTAAAAGTAACATTACTGTTATTTATAAAATTTAAAGTGAATTTCAAATACTATGGACTTAATATTTTAAGAACTTTTAACCTTTAACTTTTAAGTACAGACATTTTTTCATTTTAGTATTTTGTGTCAATATATTGCTTTTGTTCACTAAAACTTAATGAAAATCAGAAAATATAATGAAAATTTTAATGAGTGCCCAAGATAAATATGTTTTTAAAATACCTTAGAACAGGCTATGGTGGTTCCTCAGGAAGCTAAGACTGAAAAGTTCACTAGTTTGAGGGCAGGCTTAAACTGCAGAGTGAGGCCCTGTCTGGCCCACTCCTCATAGAAGAAAGAAAGAAAGAAAGAAAGAAAGAAAGAAAGAAAGAAAGAAAGAAAGAAAGAAAGAAAGAAAGAAAGAAAGAAAGAGAAAAAGGAAGGAAGGAAGGAAGGAAGGAAGGAAGAAAGAAAGAAAGAAAGGAAGGAAGAGAGGGAGGAGAAAGAGAAAATCAAACAAAGAAGCAAGGAAAGAAACAAACAAAGGAAGGAAGGAAGAAGATAAGGAGTACAATGTCCTTACAAGGAAGTAATATTTTATTTATAATATTGAATTTCTTTATCATATTTGCTGACTGATTTAAAAATTGATGTATAATGTCAGCTCTTCAGACAGTGAAATAATGGACAAACCAGAGAATTTAAATGTTAACATTTTGGGAAGATCCTAAAGCAGCAAAATGAAATCTGATCAAATATGAAATATTGATCTTGTATCACAATAATTAAATATAATTGGTCAAGTTAAATAACATCTGTGAAGCTCAGTTTACATTTAAATAGGAACAAGGGCACCAAATTGAAGGCTAAATAACTGGCATGTATAAACTTCAAGAACGTGTAATGGGCTGCCTGCTTAGATAATGTGATATCAGGAATTCTCATTTCTGCACTCAGTGATCTTTTCCTACATTATCATGACTTCAACATAATTAACACTACTGGATCTAACAGTCTCTCAAAGTACAAGTAAAATATTTCCCCAGAGCTTTATCAGTTATCACATGAAAATCTCCCAGGTAAAGTCTTATAAAAATCTCTAATCCCTGAATTCTGGGTGTTTGTGAGAAGTGACTAGTTGTATGTCTCAATTACTTACTATTTTACTGCTGTGAAGAGATACCATGACCATGGCAACTTATAATAGAAAGCAGTTAATTGCTTAATTTCAGAGAGCTAGTCCATGATCATTACGGTGGGTAATATGGCAGCAGGAAGGCGCAGCACTGGAGCAGTAGCTGAGAGCTTACATCCGACCCTCAAGTTGGCAGTAGAGAGAGTGAAACTAGGCCTGTTGTAGGCTTTTGAAACCTCAAAGCACACCCCCAGTGACACGCCTCCTCTAACAAGGCTCCATTTCCTCACCCATCTTAAACAGTTCCACTCACTAGGAACAACCATTCAAATGAATCCATCTATGGAGGCCATTCAGAGTCAAACTACCACCACACTGTATTAAACTTGTCATAAGAATAATGTGCAAAAAACAATCACAAAGAACATCTACCAAAAAAAATGTTTCTTTGAAAGGAAATAGTTACAGTAATGTTAGGACAAAGAGTACTAAGTTTGTCTTAATTTATATGACTGTTAAATTAACCTAATCAATCACTAATGGTAAAGGTTTCCTTTAGTCTCCATCCAGGAATGTAGGATGGTCATAAAATACTGCCTTCCCAGTATTATTATGTATTGCAGGCATGATGAATTATTAAATTCCTAAAAATAAGCATACTCCTGTTACCAGGCTAAATTAGTAACTGGAAGTTAGTTGTTTTCAATACGTTACTGGTGATTACAATTTCTTTGCTTTTTGCTATATGAAAAATTATATTCCACGCTATAACTGGATATTATGTAGCACAATAGAAAGACTAATAAGCTAAGAGAGAGTAGAGGTTGTAAATAAAAACAACAGTAACGGCCACAGGAGCAGAGATAAAGTGAACCTACCTGGAAATAGCTGTTTCGTTGGGGCGCTGATTTGTGCTTCGTCCGTAACTCTATAAGCAATATCTGAATCTCTAGAATTCTTCCTGTTTGTACAAAATCCTGTTGTTTTAGATATTCCCACTGGATAATTGTGAAAATCTAGTGCTTTTAGTATATCAACTGGAGCAGCTGAAAAAGAGGGGAAAAGTTTAAAAAAATAATTGAATAGTTAAATATAAAAATACTTTTAGTTTCGGTATTTAATTATTAAATTTGTTATTGGACAATTCTATACTTACAATGCATTCTGATTGCTCTCTCCCCCTACCTTCTCTTATCCCTAATTCTGTCAATCTTTCTTCATCCCTACCAGTCCCTTTCTCGGGTTTTGTGACCTGTTTAGTTTAACCAGGTCCACCTGTATGACCATTGGATTGAACTATCCTCTGGAGCTAAATGAAACATTGATGGCTGTACAACTGAAGTCAATGATACTTTCTCCTCTTCTTGAACCCTATTGGTATCAAATGTTCCCTAACATGCATCTTCACTCTGTACTTTTATGAAATTCCTTATTCTAGGAATTTTAGAAAACTAATGAACTATCTCAAAACAAAGAAGTAGCATATAACTCCAAGACCCCAATAGCTACATGTCTAAAGAATTCAAAGTGTGTTCCCTATGGCATTACTCATTATAGCAATAGTCTGATACGAAGTGAGTCCCCTATAAGATGTAAATGAATGAACAACATGTGATACATACATATGATAGAATTCTATTTAGTCATTAAAATTAGTGAACTCCTGAGAGAGGAAATTATCTGACCAGCTCTGTGGGATGCTGAATATGCTGACCCCATCACAGCATGGAAGAACTTCAAAACACTGGAGGTTCACTACACGGAATAAGCCACAAAGACAAAGATAAAGACAAATTTAATTGCTTTGGACTTTCAAAATCCCTGGTTCAAAACAATGCATTTAATCCACTTTGTCAATACATCAATCAAGTGGAGTAGTGCTTGTTTGCAAATGAATATTAAAGCCCATAATGTCAACATTCTTATGATGTATTGGCTTTTGTCTGTATTCAAAAACAAACAAAAATGTTCCAATTAGTCCATGTGCTGGCCGATTTGTCATTCAGCGTGTCTGAGATATAGCCTCTAAAATATTTAGATTCTAATGGAGTCAGTCATAAAATGTTTCAGTAAGTAGTTAAGAAGTCATGTCTACTTTTAGGAGTGTACAAAAACTTCTATGTTGTTCATTTATGACTGAAAGTTCTAGCTAATATAAAACACTGCAATAGCGAGCTGTTACCAGGCACACTGTACCTCTTAGAATGTTGTTTATGCAAGGACTTACTTGGTCAGAGAGAAATTGGGATTGATTCTAGAATCAGGGAGCTAGCCTCATCACATCTCAAAGGACAGCCTAACCAGCATCTGGCTCTTCAAGAATTATCATTTCAGTAAACATTTATTTACCATAGCACTCAACTTGTCACAGAATGTATGAATGAGTAACTGAATGAGAGTTGTGAAATGTGTGTGCATGATCATTCCCTTAGTTTATTAACTCATGGAGGCCTGACTTCTATATCTGCAGACACACACAGGTGGAGCTTTACAGACCCTGCCTTGTACGGTGCCATGAATATAGTTTCCTCTAATAACAAATTTGTGTACAATTATAGCATGTAGCTGACAAATGAAAACCTACATACTATTCAATATAGCAAATAGTGTTTGTAATTATTGGAAGGAAAAATATCTTTGTGGAAATAAGAGAGGCTGAAGGGAGCAAATATAGTAGCCTTTTGGGTCAATCTTTGAATATTTGTTTCAAAATCTGAGTAGTATAGTCTAGCTGGTTTTTTGTTTTGTTTTGTTTCTTTTTTTTTTTCATGACAGGGTTTCTCTGTGTAGTTTTGGTACCTGTCCTGGATCTCACTCTGTAGACCAGGCTAGCCTCGAACTCACAGAGATCCGCCTGGCTCTGCCTCCCAAGTGCTGGGATTAAAGGCGTGCACCACCACCACCCTGCCTAAGAGCTGTTTTTGTTTTTTGTTTTTTTTTTTTAGCAATTCTTGATGTCTTAATTTCTCATGTGATAAAACTAAGAAAATAATATTTATATTAAGAGCCATGTCCAAAGACCCTAATACGTGCCTTGTGACCAGGCTAGTTCTTTAAAGGCTCAAACCTTCACAAATTATATGTCCTTCCCTGCTATGCCGAGGGGAGAACTGAGCATCAAAGACTAAGTTGAGGATATTCTCAGGGCCTGTGTAAATCTCAAGCCTCCTTTTTCCACCCCCAATCTTGCTGTAATAACCCACAGACGAAAACTACAAAAGAAAACTTAAAACATTCTTAAAATAGTCTGAAATTATTGTAAGCCAGCTAATTGAATCCTGATGTTGATATTTACTTTCAGTTAAACTCAATTTACCTTTCAGTGTATAAATTACTCTGAAAGAGAAGGTACCTGAAAACACAGCATATTATCTGCTTATTTTATTTTATCTTCTTGCTCGAAGTTGAGCAAGACTTCAGAGCAGGCATGAACAGAGCCTAGAAGGCTGTAATCCCATGATAACTGGGCATCAACAATGCACAGGATGGAGCCCCGCTTCCCTTTCTTCACAGTGACTTCTAACACAGGATATCTGCAAGCACATAAACACTTATCCCTTTCCAATTTGAAATGAGTGTGGGGAGAGCACCCTCCCATTGCTAGATTCACTGTAGAGGCCCTACCATTAATTTCTTAAGAATTTCTCTGCAGGGACAGGATGCAATATCACCACTCAGGCCCTAATTCACATCTAAAAAAAGAAAGTTTCCATTTAATTTATTTTTCTAAAAAGTAATCCCAATCTTTCTTTATAAAGATAAAATTCAGCTAAAAATGTCTGTTGTCTTTTTCTCTTTCTTTCTACTGAACTGAATGATAATTTCAATCATTTTGAAATTCTACCTTGTTTCTTGATCTTGTCATCCTGACAGCCACGGTATTTACTAAACTCTCATAACACAGGTTCTGTTGCTTTACACATATATGTGCAGGTATGTGCAAAAACCATGTTCTTCTACCTTTCTTAATTCCAACTGTTTCAAGATTAAAAGCAATCACTTCTTATGGATACTTCGGTATATCTGAACAAAACGCAGTTTCTAATATTCAAAGCTACTCTTAGTTCTAGTAATTTATTTCTGTTTCATACCACCATCATTAAGCATTTTCTGGCATATCTAATTCAGTACAGTATTACATTCAGCAATTTTGCCCTGTCTTCTAGTGTATACTGTTGGTTTATCAACAGGGACACAGGATACAAGAGCCCAATCATTACTCCAGAAGCCCTTTAAAGGGTGTCCATGCTTTCCTCATCCATCTGCATTCCACTGCTTGACTGAGCCTCCTAAATTCCATGGTTCAAGCAACTCTACCGCTTAAATTCCTTCAGTGAACCCCACTGACTTCCAGATGGCATCCACATTCCGCATTCCTTGCAGAGAAAATCTTGATGATCTGGTCATACCCGATTTTCCTCCTAGTTCCTACCCCCACCCCAGTGCCTGTCTATTCTGATGCTTCACTGACCCAGAAATACCACCACAGTCAGTGCTGTAGAAATACTAGTTGAGACTTTATAGAAAAAAAAAAATCACCAAATACTTTTGTCTATTTGGGAGCTTTATATATCCTTACCTACACTATCTGAAACAATTAACACCACTTTGCCTGAGTAGGAAGTAGGAGAAAACCAAGGTGGTTAACTGTGAATAGCATTATCTCTCTCCTGCATCTTAGTCTGGTGTGCTTATTCTAGCCTTGCACCACTCACACTTACTTGCCTATCCTTTGATTTGTATTCCCTAATTAGATGATAATAGATGTATACACAGAAATGTGCACCACACTCACATACTCACACATACATGAGTCTGTACACAACACACATAGACACACACACACACACACACACACACAGGCTATATAAAATCCTGAGCAAATGAGCAAAATACAAGTGAAACTTTATGGAAACAACTTTCTCTAAGTGCCACATAACTTCTTATCAAGAAACAAGACTTTGCCGGGCGGTGGTGGCACACGTCTTTTATTCCAGCACTCGGGAGGCAGAGCCAGGCAGATCTCTGTGAGTTCGAAGCCAGCCTGGTCTATAGAGTGAGATCCAGGACAGGCACCAAAACAACACAAAGAAACTCTGTCTTGAAAAAAGCAAAAAAAAAAAAAAAAAAAAAAAAAAGAAGAAAGAAAGGAAGGAGGGAGGGAAGGAAGGAAGGAAAGAAGGAAGGAAGGAAGAAACAAGACTTGTAAAGGCCTTAATGGACTTTCTGTGTTCCCCTAGCCTCTTGGACATCCCCATCAATTCAGCAGTTTGGTCCTAAGTTTTTGATCCTGTCTTTCTGTTACCTGCAGCATCTGTATGGACCACCTATCTAACATCTTTCAATATTTTGATTGTGCTGTTCTATTTCTTCCATAAGCTTCCCCTATGCTGCTTAAGCCTGTGTGATATAAAGTTGGAAATTCTAATTGCTTCTGAGTTCTACCTCTGCCATTTGGTGTCTGTGTTGTGTGAACACACGGAAATACATTACTCTCTCTGTGCCACAGCTTCAAAACCAGTAAAATGGCAATAACCAAAATCTTGACCTCCAAGACCTTTTTGCCAACTGGATTTGTTACCACAACTTGGAGAACTGGCTTGGAATAGTGTTCTAATGCAGCAACACTGCCTTCCTACATGGGCTTTTATATGGTACCTGATATAAATATGATTTTACAATTTAAATGGTAGAAGACTTTGTTAAACTTGAGAACTGTATACAATTAAAATATAGTATCCACCTATGAAGTCTTGGAAACAGTCACACTCATTCATTTAGCTGTTACCCATAGCTCTTTTTACACATTAAAGCCAGTTCTCCGTGGCTTCAACAAAGTCTATACAGCTCATAAAAATCAAAGTATCTGCCATTTTTTGCTTTGTTTTATTTGCTCTCTCTCTCTCTCTCCCCTCCCTCCCTCCGGCTTGGGATTGGATTGGGATTTGGGTCTCACACATTCCAAGCACTCAGTTGACCTATAACCTTATTCCTCTTTTCTTTTCTTTTTGTATGCTGAACAAAATCTTACCAATTTGAGTAGGCTGCCTTTGAATTCACTTTATTTCCCAGAATGGTCGTCAATTTACAGTCCTTCTGCTTTTGCCTACTGAATACCTGGGATTACAGGCCTACACCACCAGGTCAGCCTTAAATATATCTCTTCTAGACATTAGACACACCAAAAATAATTTTTGCTTTTCTCAGATGACTCTAACACACAGCCAGTAATGAAATTTGGTATATTGAGATATAGTAAACATCTTCATCTAAATCTACAATGCAGAATCATTCAGGAAATCTTCCTCCTTCATGTAGGTTATAGGACCCTCTTGTAGTGCCTCACGCTCTCCTAGATAACACACTTGATTGTATTTGTTTAATTATCTCATTGTGACTCTACATTATATGCACTCAGACATGGATTAAGTCACAGAATCATTTTCCTGATGCACACCACCTAATCTTTCCTCTTTCCTCTCCTTCCTTGACCTCATACCCCAAATAAGTAAAATTTAATAAATAAAAAATAATTCAAAAAATATTTTCTAATGACTGTGAGATATAGTATTGAACCATGAGAGAACATGATCATATATTATAATTTACTGACTACCAATATCCTGACAGTTTTCAAAACTCATGAGTCCTTAACAAAAGTTATCTGCATACTGCATAAGTAATTAATACATCAATTTCTGTAGTTGGAACTGCTCAAGTTCTAACTCAAGCTAAGAAACTATTATTTAAGCTAAGAAATTATCTAACTATTTTAGCTTATATAATTATATCTTAGCTTATATAATTATAACTTATATAATTAAGCTAACTATTATCAAGCTAAGAAGCATAACACATGTGTATGTTAACGTGCATGCCTGTGCTTGTGGCTGTGTGTGCATACGTGTGTGAGAGACATAGGTTAAATCGGCATGGCTTTCTCTAACAATCTCATTATGCTTGCAGACAAGGTCTCTCCCTGAATCCACAGCTCACTGATTCAGAGTGGGGATGGCTGGCTGTTGAACTCCTAGGATCCTCCTGTCTCTACATGCCCTTACCAAATGTAGAAGTTAAAATTCACCCCCGCACCCAGAGTTTACATGCGTGTTGAGGGTCTAAGCTCAGGTTCTTCATGTTGTATAGCAAGTACTCTCTTCATTCCGTGATTTCTCGAATCCCAGCAGTTAAATTACTTTGTATAAACTACTTAAAGCCTCCCCAAGTTACTTTATCCAACTTAACCTCATGATAATGAATTAGCATTATATATTTTAATACCAGAGAAAAGAGACTGAAACATATGAATACTCATCAAAAATCACTTCTATAATGATTGCTTTTTGAAAACCCCAGACTTCCTGAACATATCTAACAATTCCATTAACTACAATCCATGTTTCCCTAAGCCATAATTAAGCTGATTCCTCTTCCCTGCATTTACTGACTTCACTGGGAAATACTTTTTACAGTAGAGAAAAATAATAAATGGCTTTATGTCTCTGACTATTGACCATATATACTCCATAAAAAGTATGCTTCTGGTTGACTCCCAGAACTTGAAGGTAGAACTCTGCTGCAGTAGACACCACACACCAGATACGGGACTTGGAGGAATTAACCGGAAATTAACCTGAAATCCCCCTCCTTGAGGACAAGCTCTCATAGTAGTCAAAGGTGGGATGCAAGGTGTTAGGGGAAAAAACAAGCAGCAGCACCACCCAGCTGTCAAGCCTATGCCCACAACAGTGGCCAATCCAGGAAAACTCCCATTAGTGCAACAGTGGCAATTATTTTATCTTGGGTGTAACCAATAGCTGAGTAATCAGACTTAATGCCTGCTCCATAAGTAAGAATCCACACCTGGAACTTTAAATGTGACTAACTACTCATGCCAGGTGAGTTCAAAGACACACGGATAAGTGTAGATCTTACACCTCATCAAAGAGGCTTCTTTTTCCACCAAATGGAGCCCACATAAAAATCTTCTGTTTCAAAACTTGAAACAGTCATCCTGAGTGAGGTAACCCAGACTCAAAAAGACAAATTTTGCATGTTATATTTTACATGTAAATGTTAGCTTTTTTTTTTTTTTACATATATGTGTTTAAGTACAAATAAAATTAGGTAACGAAAAGGGATCAGGGCAGAGGAGGAGATCTTCCAAGTAAGCGGAAATAGAGTACAGTGTTACAGAGAGAAAAAGGGGAAACTAGACTAGTAGGATAAAATTGGGAGGGGGATGGGAAGGCGGAGAGATGGAGAGAACATGAGGGACAACTAACTGTAAAGGCCATTTGAAAACCATATGGAGCCGGGCGTTGGTGGCGCACGCCTTTAATCCCAGCACTTGGGAGGCAGAGGCAGGCGGATCTCTGTGAGTTCGAGGCCAGCCTGGGCTACCAAGTGAGCTCCAGGGAAGGTGCAAAGCTACACAGAGAAACCCTGTCTCGAAAAACCAAAAAAAAAAAAAGAAAAGAAAACCATATGGACACATACTACTGTAAAAACTTTCTAAATTATATATGCATATATGAAAAGAATGTAAACGAGGTCACTGTAAAATGGAGGCTATAAAGCCACAGCTAGATATCTTATGGCATCAAGTAAAACCACCAGTGCCAGGAATGGATTACGTCTTGTGGAACAATTAGCCAGAAGTGTCCCACAAACCACTCCCAAACATCACAGGATATTGCCAAGGCTACTAGTTATTCTCAGTAACCTGATGGCATAGCCCTACTGCTGAAGAAAACACTTGCTTATGCTATAGAACATGGAAAAGTCATTCTGGTGCCTAACCAGAAACTTCACTCCTATTGAGTAAAGTTCATGGTGCTAGAAGGTACTTTGCAAGAATATTACCAGATAGCCGGGTGGTGGTGGCATACACCTTTAATCCCAGCATGCGGGAGGCAGAGCCAGGTGGATCTCTGTGAGTTCATGGCCAGCCTGGTCTATAGAGCGAGATCCAGGACAGGCACCAAAACTATACAGAGAAACCTTGTCTCAAAAAAGAAAGAAAGAAAGAAAGAAAGAAAGAAAGAAAGAAAGAAAGAAA
>CABHPH010154746.1:0-18668 GCA_902168325.1 Peromyscus nudipes
TTTTTTTTTTTTTTTTTTTTTTTTTTTTTTTTTTTTTTTTTTTTTTGCTACTGCAGAGAAACAAAGGCATCACCATGCTGGAGGAGATCAAACTCCCATCCATCAAATTGGTGTACACTTTGACGGTCCCCAAGGCCACGGTCAAAGACAGTGGAGATTATGAATGTGCTGCCCGCCAGGCCACTAAGGAGGTCAAAGAAATGAAGAAAGTCACCATTTCTGTCCACGGTACTATTTCCTTAAATATCAGTCATTCATGGCACTTGGGATCCATATGCAGTGATTATTATGTAACGGGAACTCTTGCTTACACAGAGAAAGGTTTTGTTGAGATCAAACCCACCTTTGACCAGCTGGAATCTGTCAACCTGCATCAGGTCAGAGAGTTTGTGGTGGAGGTGCAGGCCTACCCTACTCCCAGGATATCCTGGCTGAAGGACAACTTGACTCTGATTGAGAATCTCACCGAGATCACCACGGACGTGCAGAAGAGCCAGGAAATAAGGTAAAGCGAACGAACGAACCCTTCAAAGATGGCTTCCATCACACGTGTCTTCTTAGAAAGAAGTTGATCTACGCCTGAGCACCCAGACCAAACGTCAGCCCACCAGGTGTAGCACCTGAACTGAGACGTGTTTACAGTCCCATTTTAATCACGCTTTCGTCACACTTTAGAGATAACGCTGCAGCCTGACAAAAATACATTGATAAGGCAAAAATGGAAAGAAAGGACTAAAACGTTCTGTCTTCCCGTGAAAGGCAGCATACTGGATCTAGCTAAAAGTGAAGGAAAGATGGGGGAGTCAGATGTGCTTGGACTCAGTAGAATCCTTGATGGTCATCAGATTCCAACAGACATATGAATGAATGGGTTCCACTTGTGAGGTAGTTTACATGTAGACCTACCTGTAGCAAAATGCCACCATTTGGAGTGCATCTACCCCAGGACAGGACGTCACTTACAATGAGTGGAGTCTAACTGAGTTCCAGTCAGTGAGTCACTTGGATCCTGACCCTGGTGACTGGGGCAGGTTCTCTCATCTCTTACCGGTACCACTTTCCCTTGCTCCTGGTGCTGTCGATCAACCCTGGGTCTCTCGTGTCCCTTGCATGCTAGGCAAGGCCTCTACCACTGGGCACCTCGATTTCTCTTGCAGTTTCCAGTTATGAGTGGAATCCAGGAGTCAGAGAACACAATTTCTGTTTGTTTGAGACAGGGTCTGTAGCCTAAGCTGACCTTATACTCTCAACAATCCTCCTGCCTCACAGTCTTTAGGATTATAGGTGTGAACCACTGTACCATTTGAGGTAGTTATCATTATGCTTCTTCTTCTTATTATTATTATTAGTTTTCCGGGGACAGGGTCTTGCTTTGTAGCAATGCCTGGCCTCACACTCACAGTGACCCTCTTGCCCCAGCTTGCAAGCGCTGGGAGATACAGGGTCATCCTGGTAAGCACAGCTGACATTTCACTTGTGTCCGAGCCAGAATTCCAGGCTGTAATAAATAGCATTGGCAAGGCAGGCTTGTCAGGGGAGCGGCACAGGAAAGCTGCTTGCTAATGTGATTTGAGAACCCTTCAGCGCTTAATCTCTTCATCCCTGGGTGGGCCAGGCAGCACAAGGTGAGCAGAGTACCTGGCTTCACGGAGGTTAAAAACCAGTGAACCCACTGACTTTCTTGGCTAAATAAGTGTAGGCTATGACTGGCCTGGATCATCTGGCCATCCACAGCTGGGTGTGCGGAGGTGGCCTCTAAGGAAAGCCAGTCCTGAAGCCAGTCCAGTAGTGGCCAGAGAGAGAAGGCTAGCATAGCCTGCTTTTCTACAGGTCCCGCACTTGCAGGGTAGTTTGGAGCCCATGAAATGCTTTCCCACACATGTAATATTATCTAATGAATTCTCAGAATGAGTGCTCTGTGTGCACAGTTATCATATTTTATATGTAAGGAAATGGAGGCGTAGAAAATCCAATGATTTCTACAATTTTGTTCCATCCCCACAGTTTTTATGTACTGAGATGTTTTATAATGACAGCTAAATGTGAAAATACTGTATTTACACACACACACACACACACACACACTCACACTCACACACACACACACACAGGACGCACACATACATGCATGCAAATGTAGACCAACACACCTGTAAGTTAGGGGACAATTTTGGGGACCCCATTGTTGTCTTGTACCTTGTTGAAACGGGGTCTCTCTTGTTTCTGCCATTGTGCTGAATATGCTCAGCTAGCTGTCTGGAGAACTTTGGGGCGATTCTCCTGTCTCCTCCCATCTCACAATGGGAGTGTTGGGGTTGTAGATCGGTACCTCTGCACCTGACTTTTTATGTGGCTTCTGGGGATTGAACTCAAGCCATCAGGCTTGAGCAGCAAGCAGTTTTACCAACCGAGCCATCTTAAGTGTTTTCATTTAAAGAGGCTTTGTATATTTTCATTTAGAAATGAGGTCCTGCCAGAATTGGTAGCTCCTGGAGATGGCTTATCTCAAAATACTTGGCTTTTTATTGTGTCTCTGAGTGAGACTTTCAGTGTGTGGAAGCTAGGGCAAGAATTCTAGAAAAGACATTGACCTTATAACAAGAAAAAGAGACTTTTTTTTTCAGAAATAAAATTTCAATCAAAGACTGTAATTGCTTAAACAATTGGTGTTTATTTGACTACTGCTTGTTAGAATAAAATTCTCTTCTCTTAAGGTATCAAAGCAAATTAAAGCTGATCCGGGCTAAGGAAGAGGACAGCGGCCACTATACCATTATAGTTCAAAATGACGATGATGTGAAGAGTTACACGTTTGAGCTGTCAACTCTAGGTATGTAAAAGTCATGGAAAGGTCATGCGTTCTCAGTGAATGGCTGTCCATCAGAGATATCTTGGCTCTTCTCTTCATAGCCTTGGAGGAAGAGCAAGAGCTTAGGGTAGGAGCAGGGACCAGACATGCACATGTCAGGGGCCACGCTGTCACGCCTGCAAATTTGGGTTCGGTTTGAGCATTTCTAATCCCAAAGTCCGGATTGCTCTGAAATCTCAGACATGGTTTTTATCAAGGAAGGGGGCAAGATAGGGTCTAAGTACGTAGCCCAGGCTAGCCTTGAAATAGTAAAACTCCCGCCTCAGCCTCCAGAGTGCTAAGACTCCAGACATGTGCCTCCACATATGACTTAAAATCTGAAACTTTTTGAGTATTCACATGTTGTCACAAGTGGAAAATCCTGACCTGACATCTTGTGACAGGTCAGAAAATATTCAGGCATATAAAAATATTGCGTAAAATTACCACCTGGCTATGTGCATAAGGTGTGTATGAAGGTATAAATGAATTACATACATAGGCCGAGTGTTTCCCCAAGACATCTCATTAGGATCCAACTTCTGAAAAGGTCTGAAATCTAAAACACTTTTGGAGAAAAAATTGTTCTGAGGAAAAATTTTAAATTAAAGTATGTACTTTTTAGTTTAAATTTTTATTCAGTTTAGTTTTTTAATATTTATTTTTTAAATATTTATTTAGTTTAAATTATTATTTACTTTAAAGTGTGTAAAAGTCAATTAAAGATGTATATTTTCCAGCTTATTATTGTTACTTGATGATGGAATCCTGTGTTTTAACACAAGTCAAGGGGCTGGAGAGATACCTCACAGGCTAAGAGCTCCTGCTGCTCTTGCAGAAGACCGAGGGTCGGGTCCCAGCACCCACATGGTGGCTCACAACCATCCCTACCTCCAGTTCCAGGGGGTCCAGTAGCCTCTTGTGGCCTCCATAGGCCCCAGGCACACATAATGGTGGACATACATGCATTCTGGCAAAACACTTGCCTGTCTCTAATGTATTTGACTACAAATCGGCAAAAGGATCTTTAAAATCTAGTGATGCCCCTCGGATGCATTTGGGTGAAGGATGCTTTTTGTCAGATCCCAAGTGCAGAGCTAATTGGAGTGTCCTCCTTGCCTCCCATACTGAAGGACCACAGGCCCTTCTCCCTCCCCTTGGTCCAGATCTAAACCATCCAGGCACAAAGCCCCCAGACACTGACACTGAAGTCACTATTAACTGATGGGTCTGTTGAAGCTGGAGTGTGTCTTTCTGTCTCACACAATGGGAGGACCATTTCTGAACTCGTGGGAACATTCCTTGGAGGGATGTCCCTCCATGGCCAGGGACAAGAATGACTCAGCTCTGACTTTTCCTTCCTCTGCAGTTCCTGCATCCATCCTGGAGCTTGTGGATGACCACCATGGCTCTGGCGGGGGACAGACTGTGAGATGCACAGCCGAAGGCACACCTCTTCCGGACATCGAGTGGATGATCTGCAAGGATATTAAGAAGTATGGAAACCAGATGTTCCCTATTCTTGTGTGGTCAGAATGTTTCCTTCATGACATCAAGGACCTCAAGTACATTTATGTCTTTGGTTGACCCCTTTTGTATTCGTGATTCTTCTCGGCCCAAGGCTCATATTACTCACAAACTATACCATGGAGTTCTGAAAGTGGATTCCATCTCCTGGTGTGTGTGTGTGTGTGTGTGTGTGTGTGTGTGTGTGTGTGTGTGCACGCACAAGCAGGCATGCATGTGTGTGTGTTCTCAAAGGGCCTTTATTTTTCCTTTTTATTACCATTGCTTTTCTATTTCTCTTTTAAAACTGTCTCTAATGTGAAGACAAGAAGAATTTTAAGAACCACTGTCATTCAAGGATTTTTAACCGCACCAACCTATATTTTTAGCTCAGTTCTACTTATGAGACAAGGTCTCACTATGTGGCCCAGTTTGACCTCAAACATAAAATCCTCTTGCTTTGCCCTCCCGAGTTTTGGGGTTACAGGTGTGCACCACCACCCCTGGCCAGCTCACATCTCTGATTTGGTCAACTTTGTTTTAGTGGCCAGATTGCCATAGGAACAGAAGTAGAAACAGTGCCCACCTGACCGCTCACAGCCACTGGTTCTTTGGAGGCCGGAAGTGGGCATTGGATCCCCTGAAGCTGGAGTAGCAGGTGGTTGTGAGCTTCCCAGTGGGGGTGCTGGGAACCAAACCTGGGTCCTCTACAAGAGCAGCACCAGCTCTTCTGTGCTGAGCCATCTCTCCAGTCCCTCCTCCCCCTTAATAAATGGGCCCCTGAAATGTGTGTGTTCACATTTATCCCCATGGCAACCAGCTGTGTTCAGAATGCTTTCAGTGCATCTTTGCTGAAGGCTGAGCTTTCTGCTCTTCCCCTCCCCCAGGACTGTGGGGCGACTCAGGTGCTGGAATCTCGAGGTCTAATAACTTAATCCAGAAGACTACTGCAGCCCTAGGGACCTCTTAGAAGCTCTCCCTGGGCCTGGTGGCGAGGAGAGAGGGTGTTTTTGAAGGACTGAGAAATTGGAATTATTAAACAAGTTTGATATTATCTTCAGTTTGCTTATAGATTCAAGATTTTGGATTGGTAGTTGTATTTTTTTTTTTAAATTTATCTGCCTCCTTCACAAACTTAGTTATCAGTGTGAGATTGCTCCTCTGAGCAGGTGCAAATGAATTTTAATGTGAGTGAATATGCGTGATAAAATGAGAAAGCTAACCTGTGGCAACCCCCCAATGCGTGCAAGGTCACCAATGTGGAATGGTCCCAGGTCTTTGTGACCCACAGTAATCAGACCCCCGTTTGTGTCATGTTCTCTCTAGATGTAACAATGACACTTCATGGACAACCTTGGCCAGCAATGTCTCGAACATTATCACCGAGTTCCATCGCCGAGGCAGGAGCACCGTGGAGGGACGAGTGTCCTTTGCCAAAGTGGAAGAGACCATCGCAGTTCGATGCCTGGCAAAGAATGACCTTGGCATTGGGAACCGAGAGCTGAAGCTGGTGGCCCCCAGTGAGTGTCTCAGTAGGCAGGACAATTCCAGGTCACCAGCCAAGCCCTGTCTTCCTCAGGTGGGATGTGGAATCCCAGACAGGGGTCACATAGTCATGAAGGTCCCAAGACAGAAATTCAGCCCTGTCTGCACTTGAAGCACTGGTCTTGCGGTCAGGACCTTTTATTTGTATCCCCAGACCCAGCTGCATTTGTAGTGACTGTGGACACTTTTGTTTGTCAAATGTAGTATAGCTACTAAGCCTTGTTAGTTTGACCATTGGTGTTGGGATGGGAAACGAGGAGGAAGAATCTTTTGTCTCTGGCTCCTTAGAACAGCTGAGTTGAGTTGAGATCTTCCCAACAAACAAACAAAGGGAGGAACGGAGCCAAAAGACGGGAGCCAAAAGGCAAAATGCCTCCTCAAAAAGCTTTACCATGAAGTTGATGAGGTGGTTGTTCCTGCAAATGAAATCGCTCCCAACTCATTCCCAGTTTTCCCTGTCTCTGTTCAAATTGTCCAAAAGGGGATCCTGGGAGAATCTTTGGAAAACGTGTTTTGTCCCAGGGAAGAATCACATCTCATTCAGGGGTACAAGTGTTAGAGAGATGGTATTGGCCACCCCCAAAGTGATCTGGGGAGCCTGGACACTTACCCGCCAGCAGTAAGACAGTCCCAGTCAGGCTCAAACACTTCCTTTCTACTCTCTGCCCCCGATAACTGAGGAAATTCTCCACTGCATCTCTCTCTTGTCCCCCAGCCCTGCGTTCTGAGCTCACGGTGGCGGCCGCGGTGCTGGTGCTGTTGGTGATTGTCATTGTCTCTCTCATTGTCCTGGTTGTCATTTGGAAGCAGGTGAGTCTTTGGAGCCATTAGAACAAGAACGGCTGCCTCTTTCAGTGTTTGGTCCAGAGAAGGGGCTCAGTAATTACATATGTGGTGGGCTGTGTTAGATACATGTGTGGTAGACTGTGTTAGATACATGTGTGGTGGACTATGTTAGATACATATGTGGTGGATTGTGTTAGGTACATGTGTGGTGGACTGTGGTAGATACAGGTGTGGTAGATGACTTTGTTGCATACATGTGTGGTGGACTGTGGTAGATACAGGTGTGGTGGACTGTGGTAGATACATGTGTGGTAGGTGACTTTGTTGCATACATGTGTGGTGGATTGTGTTAGGTACATGTGTGGTGGACTATGCTAGATACATGTGTGGTGGACTATGTTAGATGCATGTGTGGTGGACTGTGTTAGGTACATGTATGGAGAATCGTGTCCTTCCTGGGTCCAGTCACTTTGCTTCTGCAGTGAAGCTTGGGTGCCTCGAGACTGGTAATTCACCAGTTACCTGCCCTGGTCATTACAGAAACCACGCTATGAAATTCGCTGGAGGGTCATTGAGTCTATCAGCCCTGATGGACACGAGTATATTTATGTGGATCCGATGCAGCTGCCTTATGACTCCAGATGGGAATTCCCGAGGGATGGACTAGTGCTTGGTAAGTTCCTGTGAGGGCAGCCTCCCAGGACCCAGTGTCACCTACACGGCTTTGCTAGTTATAGGCCTGGGGAAGAACTGGGGTTTGAACTCTGACTGGTAGAAAATTTGTTCACAGAGCTGGATGTGGTGGCTCACACTCTTCACCTCAGCACTGGGGAGGCTAAAGAAGGAGGAGGACTGTGAGTTCAAGGCTAGCCTGGGCTACACAGACATCTTGAGCATGAGCTCATTAGGTCCGAGAAGGGAAAGTCAAGGTGGAGAAGCTGTCTAGCCTATGTGAGGCCCTGGATTCTATCCCCAGAACTGAAAAAGGGTGGAGTTAATTGGGCATGGCAGTATATACTTACTGTTTTGGACTAGGAAGGTGGAGGCAGAAAAATCATGAGTTCGGTGTCATCCTGAGCTACATAGTGGGTTTCAGGCCAGCCTGAGCTACATGAGACCCTATATCGACATACCAAAAGGAAAGACACTCATAATTGTATTATTGGAATGATTTTGGCCTGGCAAAGATACCACGTTGGAAAATGAAATGAACTTCTGTGACTAAAAAGGACTAGCTGAGAAGTGAGATAACTCAGTGTGTTAGAATCTCTTCTGAGGATTAATAAAATACTTCTTTATATATATATATATATATATATGCAATGTAGGATGTAAAAGTACATGCTGGTGTTGTGGTGCATGCCTGTAATCCCAGTGAGGCAGGGGGATTGGGAATTCACGGTTAGCCTTAGCTACATAGAGAGTTAGAGACCAGCCTGAGCTACACGAGATCCTGTCTCAAAACCCCCCAAATAACCCCCTCCTATTTACACACACACACACACACACACACACACACACACACACTTTAAAACAAAACATAAAAATCAAGACAGTTTGTCACACATTTCAAAGATTTCAATCCTGGCTTGGGACCTAAAAATGAAGTCCTAAAGAGTTTTTGTGGGTTTTTTTTTTTTTTAAATCACATTCTAAATGAATAAAAACCAGACCAAGGCCAAAAAAAAAGCTAGACCTACAGGTTATGTCACAATCAAGGGGCTCACCAGATTCAAATGCGGTCTTTTATTATTTGTCTGTCTCACTCCAAAGTACAGCAGAGCTCAGACCTCACAGAGTCACTCCAACTGTAAGCATGCCAGGCTGCCTCACTTATACCTGGGCTGCTTCTTCTTTTTTTTTTTTTTTCCAGAGCTCAGGACCGAACCCAGGGCCTTGCGCTTGCTAGGCAAGCGCTCTACCACTGAGCTAAATCCCCAACCCCTGGGCTTCTTTATTATATTTCCACCACTGTTTCCCAAAAAAGGATGCAGAGCTTAGAGAAGTTAAAAATAATAACATTGGGTGGTGGGGGCAGGCAAACCCCTGCTGTCCATCACTTTGTCCTTGTCTTCTTGGGCAAGTCCAGCTCACTGGAGGAACATCACCTTCCCAGGCACGGATGCCGGAGGTACAGACTGGAAGAGAGGGCATGTCCACTCTCGGTGTCATTTTCTGCCTGGGGTGCCCATGGTCGGACCTGATTCCTGAAAATGCACCTCCCCTTCCTGATCACGGTCTCTTTAAGGGTGGAGACAACCGCTTTGAATTTTTGGTCTCCCTACACAAAGAAGGGCCGTGCTGGCACACAGCCTCTGGTCCAGGGACCTTCCTTTACTACAAAGGAGACCAGTCCAAGCTTTCACTTGTGCGTTCCTCAGAATCAGTGGCATTTGGAATACTGGAGATTTCCAGTGGTTAAGGATTTGTTAATGCAAAGGTCGCCTCTGTCTGCACGAGAAAAACAGAAGGCTAGAGAAACAGGGGGTTTGGGCGGAAGCCATGGCAGCGGCGAGTGCCCAGGAGCCCGGGGCCTGGCGGGAGCCCATGTTCACACCAGGGATGGCTGAGCTCTCCTCTCTCTCGTCCGTGTTTTCCTTTCCAGTGCAAATGTTATTTGACAAAAGCAATTGCACTAATTTCCTTCCCTGTGGGCTCAATTCTTTTTCTGACATGATGACTTGGAGGAATAATTAGGCTTACTCAATACAGGAAAAACTCCCACCCAGCTGTACACCCTTGCCCGCTGGCCTCTGCCGGTAAAGCCCAGGAGCCTGGAGCTGGCGTTGATGGCTCTGTTTGCCCACAGGTCGGATCTTGGGATCTGGTGCTTTCGGGAAAGTGGTTGAAGGCACAGCCTATGGATTAAGCCGGTCCCAGCCTGTCATGAAGGTGGCTGTGAAGATGCTTAAACGTGAGTGTTTCCTCCCAGGGATGCTTTGGACATGGAAATACTAAGTGACTTCATAGTAAATTGACTATTATGTTGTGATTCTTCAGACTGTAAGTTTTATGTGGATTTAGGTTTTTGTTTTTTCTCTCTCAATTTGGTTGTTTTTTTATTTTTGTTTTTTTTTTGGTTGTTTGTTTGTTTGTTTGGCTTCCTTCCTTCTTTTGAATAAGCAAATGTTTTCACTTTTGGTGACTTTTTTTTTTTTTTTTTTTTTAATCTTAAAGACTATGGGGCTGGGAAACTGGCCCGATGTGTAAAGTGCTTACTGTGAAAACATGATGACCTGAAGTGGGGGTGTGCTCCCATGAACCAACACTGCAGGGAGGCAGGAAGAGACAGGTGGACCCTGGGAGCTCACTACGGGCCAGCTTGTTAGCCAACATGGCAAGCTCTCGATTCAGTGAGAGACCCTGTCTCAAAACATAAGACAGGGAAAGAGTTGAAGAAGATATCCTGATGTCCAGCTCTGGCCTCCATGTGTATTTGAATAAGCAAGGTCACACACACACACACACACACACACACACACACACACACACACACAAATACACACACACACAATCATTCGAGTCTAGACTAAGGAGGCCATCTAGGGCTCTTAGACTCTTGGTAAACCAATATTATTGACTCACAGTGTTAGATGTGTTTGTCTGAGAGCCAGGGGTAGGTAGTTCAGTTGAACTGAAATCTTTCTTACTTCAACAGCCACAGCGAGATCCAGTGAAAAGCAAGCCCTCATGTCTGAGCTGAAGATAATGACCCACCTGGGACCACACTTGAACATTGTGAACTTGCTGGGAGCCTGCACCAAGTCAGGTAGGCTCCCTGACCCGGAGGGAGAGTGTGCTGGGAACACTCATGGTGGTGGAACTTTGATCCAGTCTCAGGCACACATTCCCCTCTCTGCACCCCAAGCATGCCTCATGCCTTTAGACTCATGCCTCATGGGTAGAAAGCTCATAAGTGGAGCCCACTGGTGGCCTTGACTTTTTTCAAAGTTCACTGGTTCTGAACATTACGGCTTCTTTTTGTTGCCCGTTTTTATACCTGGGTGCATTTGGTCCCCTCAGGCCCCATTTACATCATCACTGAGTACTGCTTCTATGGGGATTTGGTCAACTATTTGCATAAGAATAGAGATAGTTTCATGAGCCGGCACCCAGAGAAGCCAAAGAAGGAGCTGGACATCTTCGGACTGAACCCCGCTGATGACAGTACAAGGAGGTAAGTACGAAGGGAGCCAGTTTGTCACATCGGCAAAAAGCCTGTCCCGACAGATTCCAGGCCTACGGGTTCTGGGCCAGCACCAGAGGCCACAAGGCTTGCGGCCCACCCAGCCATTCATGTCGGTGTGGATGGATACATAGCTGCGGGTGTTTGGGACTAGGTCATTCCATGGGAAGGCTGTGCAGATAGGTTTGAGTGACAGTGGGAGCTGGGGGCCTCCTGAAAGCCTTTCTCTTCTTTGTATGTGATTCCTCAGGACACGTCAATGCAGCTCTGGCCAGGGGTGTCTAGATTTGTGCCTTGCAAGGAGCTGTTGGAGGGTCTGTAGGCTCCAGCTGTTGGTCCTTGCTGAACCTGGGCCAGTGATACTCATTTGTCTCTGCGGCTAAAACTTCCAGGTGGCTGTAAAGAGTACGGATGTGAGGTTCTGTAAGATCAGAAAGTCCGAGGACCTCCTTTGCTATTAAAATACCTAATGAGCTCTGAATGGGTACATCGAGTCGTAGGAACTGTTTGTCGGAGCCACATGGCCACGTGGCTACTTAACCGACAGAGGGCAACGGGGAATTGTCCTCACTGTCATGAACTTTTCAACTCTTTGTGTACCAGACTCAGAGTATTTTGTGTGTTCCTGGGAATGTAGCTCTCAACTTCCCCGTGGCTCTTGGGGATGTCTCTGCTACTTCTGAGGGTGTGTAGAGGGGTGACATTGAGGACAGAGAAGTAAAACACCAAGAGTCGTGGCAGCCACCATCTGTGGACCCCGGCTGACCCTGTAGTATTTCCCGTCAATGTGGATAGTATTCATTTTACACTCTTTAGAGAAGTGCTTGCTTCCTCCCGGATGGGCATATTCCTTCCACATCAGAAGCATCCTTCCTTCTCAGTACGCCTGGGTTTGAGATGATCCATCCATTTGTGACTGATTAATGGTCATCTGTCTGCCTGGACCACCCCATGCAGTGTGCACATGGGGATTGTTTATGCTCATCCCTGAGACCTTGATACCTCCCTCAGTTAATGGCACACTGTAGGTACCCAAATTAGCATGTTATCTACTGAGTGACCAAATTAGAGGCCACTCGGGGTGAAACGTCTGTCTCGCTTTTTTTTTTTTTCAGTTACGTGATTTTATCTTTTGAAAACAATGGTGACTACATGGACATGAAGCAAGCCGATACCACACAGTATGTCCCCATGCTTGAAAGGAAAGAGGTCTCTAAGTACTCCGACATCCAGAGATCGCTGTATGATCGACCAGCCTCCTATAAGAAGAAATCTATGCTAGGTAAAAGCGCCCGTGCTCATTCTGGCAAATATGATCTTTCTGTGGTTTGATGGGATACTCAGAGGAAGGGATTCGGAGATGAGGGGTACATCTGTCAGACTGTGTGATCCCTAAGTGCAGGCCTGTTCAGCTGGGCCTGGATGTCTTTTGTAGAACTGTGGTCTGTGAGTGAGAAGAGTCCAGACAGGGTTAGTGATGTAGATCAATGATATATTGCTTGCCTGGTGTGTTCACGGTTCATGCTCCGGCACTGAAAAAAAAAAGAGCATATAATATTGTAAAAATAAAAATATAGAATAAAGACAGACCTGATGTAAACCATTTCTCAAACTTTAAATGTTGTTGCTTTAAATAAATAATTCATTCTGCAATAATGATCTTTTCTTGTTAACATGTCTTCTGTTAAAAAATGAAAGTGGTGATAATTGGTGTTTTTTTTTTTTTTCCCCATGGCCAAACTGAAAGTTGGCAATCTTACATTGTTTCCTCATGATTTTTTTTTCTGTGTGCTCGATAATCCTTGCTTTTTATTTTCCTAACATACAATTTGGGGTAGTAACTGGAGAGTAGACAGTTTGAGGTTACAGTTTCTGACAAGTGTTTCTATTGACTTTTGTTTGAAAGCATGCCCTGCTGCTTTGAAAACAGAAGCGAATGTGATGGGGATGAATTCATTTGTCAACTCCAGGGGGCCACGTGGTAATGCCACGCCAGATGGACCACCTCACGCCTGCTCTGGGGTGGCCACTCTGGGGATCTAGTTTAACCACACACTTGAAGTGAGCAGCGTCTATGGGCCTGACCTTTTCTTGTGAACCTGCTTTTGGGGGTTTGAGCCTCTCATCAGCTGCTGCAAAAGTGTTCAGCTGCCATGGAGATTGTTTTGAAAAAAAAAATTCTCTAGCATGCTCTGAATACTTTCAGGATTCTTAAGTGAAAGGTACAATCCATTAAAAAATATGTGCTTGTTTTGTAAAAGCCAACATGCACTATTTTCCATATCTGCAGCTCCATTCACTTCACGTTGCCAAATGGGTGAACTTCCAAACACTTCTTAGAGTTTACCCAATGAGAGTTCTTGGAAGCATTGCTTCCTTTCCACTCCCATATGGTTAAAAATAGTTTACATTGCTTCCCGGGCAGAGCTGGTGGGCCTGACTCATGCTCGGCCTGGGTCCTGCTGGCAGGCAGACCACAGTTTTCTGGCCTTCCCATAGCCAGGAGGAAAAAAATATGAATGGCTGAAGCCGCTCATGGCTGACCTGAACATCGTCGAGGACTGGGAACTGCTGGCCTAGGCTGCCTTCCTGGAAAACTCTCGGGGCCCTCCCAGAAGGGATGAATGGGGGGAAGCGGACACGTTAGAAGGGGAGGTCAATGCCTGATCGTGGGCGCCGTCCTTTAAAATGGCTGCCTGCTCTGTTTGGTTAGTTGATGTAACCGGCGAGCTAAACACAAAGTAAAAACAAAATACAGCAAACTTCAAATTTGCAATGGACGATTTCCGTGTGTGTGTGTGTGTGTGTGTGTGTGTGTGTGTGTGTGTGTGTGTGTGTCCAAGATGGCTGAGGTGATTGTGACTGGGGGGGTGGGGGGGATGAAAGCCAAGGACAAACAAAAATCTGTATGTGAGAATCCACGGAGGAGTTTGGTTTGATTAATTATTCTGCATATAACTGTCTGCCCCCCAGGTATGTGTTTGTGCATGCAGGCTGGGTATCGCTTATCTGAAATGCTTGGAACCGAATGTGTTTTGAATTTTTTTTTCAGATTTTGGAATATTTGCATATACATAATGAGATATCTTGGGGTTGGGAGCCAAACCTAAATAGAAATTCCTATCTGTTTCACGCACACCTCAGACACATAGCTGACAGTAATTTTATACAATATTTTTTCTAGTGTGCCTGTGTTTTGACTATGACCTGTCACATGATGTCTGGCATGGGAATATTTCTACTTCTGCCATCACACTGGTGCTAACTAAGCTTTGGATGTTTCAAGCATTTTAGATTCAGGATTCTGGGTCAGGAATTCTCAACCTGTGTCTATTTCTTTTGGAAGAAAGAGCCATTATTTCTTCTATTTTTATAGCACTGGGGGTTGAAAAGTGAGCTTCATGTATGCGGGGCAAATTCTCTATCACGGAGCCACATGGTAGCCTCCTTTGCATAATTTCTGTATCCTGTGAAGTCTAGGAACTATGAGGAAATGCTTTCAGAGGAGATCGTTGGGCAAACTTCTGCAACCTGCCAGACCAGGGGGTGTCAGGGTCCTGGAGGGTCCCATGCTTTTAGCTGACACTAACACATTTGATGCCTTTCCCACAGACTCAGAAGTCAAAAACCTCCTGTCGGATGATGACTCCGAGGGTCTTACTTTGCTGGATTTACTGAGCTTCACCTATCAAGTTGCACGGGGAATGGAATTTTTGGCTTCCAAAAACGTAAGTTCAAGGCACAGGGACCTCCTCAGACCCAGCCACAGGTTCAGAGGGAGGTGGACATGGAACGAAATGCCAGGAGGGAGATCTGTAGTAGTAACAGCAGTAACAGGGGTTTCTCAGTTTACCTACCTCTTTGTTACTTCCCCAAACTGGCTGGGAGTCTGACATCATTGGGCATCCGTCTTTCTCCAGGACCCTTTGTCCCTCAGGAGGAGTCAGGACAGGGAGGGAGGGCAAGTTCTTCCTGCCAGGGCACCCCCCAAGTGCCACCACGGAGTGGCCAGTCTTGCAGGAGGGCTGCTGTCTGGCCTCAGCTGGAACCATTCTGAAGTGACTTCTTTCCTTCCCATGTAGTGCGTCCACCGGGACCTGGCTGCCCGCAACGTCCTTCTGGCGCAAGGGAAAATTGTGAAGATCTGTGACTTTGGCCTGGCCAGAGACATCATGCATGATTCCAACTACGTGTCAAAAGGCAGTGTAAGTTTCCTCCACCTTCACCGTTTATCCCCTTCACCCCTTTAAATCTCTGAAGTGTGTTGTTTCTTAATTCAGAAGTCATATTTCTGAAAGAGGTTCACAAGGTTCATTAGTTGGCTCCAGAGGTCTCAGCAGGGAAAGCTTGGGCTTAACAGACAGCCTGGTATCAGCTCCACCCGATAGCAGGGCTGGCATTTGGTCAAGTTTAATGTCTCTCTCACGCCTTAGTCTCTCTGTAGCATCACCCATTTCCTAAATTGCTACAAGGGGATAATTTAGGTAACTCATATAAAGTGCTATAGACAGTGCTTGACATAGAGAAGTGCCCAGCAGGGGCTGGAGAGATGGCTCATCGGTTAAGAAGAGTACTTGCTGCTCTTCCAGAGGATCTGGGTTCAAGTCCCAGCCCTCATATGACAGCTACAACCACCTGCAGGTCTGGGTATCTGATGCCCTCTTTTGGCTTTTATGTGCTCTAGGCACGCATGCAGCGTACAGACATTGAAGGCAAAACACCCACACATGTAAAACTAATTAGACACACCCAGTAAGTATCAACTCCTAGTAAGTCAAGTAAGTACATGAATATACAAGCATGCATTTCCAGGGAGATCTCTAGTTTTTAAATTCTTACCAGATTTCCAACAGGCAAGTTTAAGCTTTAGAACATGAAGATGGCTGGAGTTAATAGAACAGTTCAGTTTCTTTAAAAATAGTTTCATTACCTACTTTAACGAGCCTCTCCATCCCTTCAACCTAAGCACGTGAGCAGCTTGGGACACGTCTGCCACCTGGGGGTATGATTATGTGTCACTCTGTTCCACTGGTGTAAGACAGCTCCCAGAGCCGCAGCACTTGCTTGGACAGTCCATGTTGGTGACTCATGGCTCACGCCCATGACCAGAGCTGTGGCTCTTCCCAGGCACCTTGAACAAGTTGCTAAACTTGGTTGGAAATGATTTCCCATCTAAGGTTATGAATGTCTGCTGTTTTCTTAGTAATTGGGGGCAGGGGGTGAAGGATGCTAGCCTGAAGGATTTTGGACTGGCTTCGCAAAGGAGACACATCTCAGTGTCTTCTTTCTTGACAATGGAAAGTACCCACTTATTTCTTAGAGTTTGGAAGGTGTCACTGGTCTACAGGTCACTGTATCTGTTTTTAGTTTTGTTCCTAGGGTTACCTGAAAACAGGGGGACTGGTCTGGTCAAAGGTCATACTTTATTGCTAAATAGAAAGTTAAATATTTTTATTGTATTATTCCTTCCAAGAGATAAGGAGGGACATTGAACATTTCTTGTTCGTTATGATTGTTAAGAATCTAGACAGTGGGCTAAGACAATAGCCCAGTTAGTGAAATGCTTGCTGGGTAAGCAGGGGTAGCTGAGTTTGAGCTCCAGAACTCATGTGAAAAACCAGACATAATGGCTGGTGCATGTAATCCCAGTGCTGTGGAGGTGGAAACAGATCCTTGGAACTCCTTGTTCTGTCCTAGGTAGCCTAGCTGAATTGGTGAGTCCCAGGCCAGTGAGAAATCTTTCTCAGAGAAAAACAAAACAAAAACAAAAACAAAAACATAGGTGGATTGTATCCTGAGTAACAACAGCTGAGGTCTTTGGCCTCCATATGCACACACACACACACACACACACACACACACACACTCACACACACACACACTCACACACACACACACACACACCACACACACACACACACCACACACACACATCACACACATACACACATGCACACACGCACACATGCACGCACGCACGCACGCAAGCAAGCAACCAGCACCTGCATACACGTGAACATACACACATATACATATACACGCATAACACACTTAGTTGCCACGCGGGAGACATGATGCAGGCGGGATCTTTAATGCATTGTTCACAGCCCAGGGAGAACCCCTTCCCCTTTCTTCTTCTGCAGACATCAGAGCACAGCCTGTGGGCTAATCTCCTCTCTCCTTCTCCGCAGACCTTCCTGCCTGTGAAGTGGATGGCTCCTGAGAGCATCTTTGACAACCTCTATACCACGCTGAGTGACGTCTGGTCTTATGGCATCCTGCTCTGGGAGATCTTTTCCCTCGGTATGGGCTTGACTGCTCTGCTGCTGTGGCTAATTCTGAAGGGATCTGTGTCGGTCTCAGGTCCAGGATGCCGACACATGCAGTGTCAACCATTCACACTGCAGCTGCTCCACAAGTCAGCCCTTACCACGTCTGATGTAGGCTGAGTAGACCTAGAGGAATCTTTGGGGGATGCTTCCTCACCCCTGGCCACTGCCCCTTTTCTCTCGTGAGTTGTGTCAGAGTGATTTGTCCCCACGGAAAGTGCTTCCCATGACATCTGCCTTTTCATTTTGAACTCTGGGTTAGCTAGGTCACAGAGAGTTTCTTCCCCTTTACTTGACGATGAATGATGCCCCGGTGAAAGGTGATGCGGCAAGGAATGGGGTGTAGCTCCCCATCTGGAGGAGATAAACCTCCTTAACATTTGATCACTTGTCACCAGGGCCTGGACAGGTCAGGTGCCTGCTGCCAGGGGAGGGTGGTAAGGGAATGATAAGGTGCAACGGTGACCTTTGGGGACATATGAGTTACACAGTTAGAGGTAAACCCTGCAAGCTATAATGTGGGTTCGGAGGAAGGAGAAAGAGTCTTGGAGTAGAAGCTTCAGAGAGGAAATCAAACTTGGCCTGGCCTTGGCTGTGTGCTCGGGCACCACTATTCTCCCTCAAGCTCCATTTCCTTCACTGTGTGCTCGGGCACCACTATTATTTGAACACTTGTGGTGAAAATGGCATTCTTAAGCTGGGCCCGGTGGCACACGCCTGAGAGACAGAGGCAGGTGGATCTCTATGAGTTCCAGGATAGCCAGGGCTGTTACACAGAGAAAGTCTGTCTCAAAACAAAACAAACAAACAAACAAACAAACAAACAAACAAAGAAAATGACATTCTTACCTTTAGTGGCTTAGAACACCTCCTCACCTTTTGAGTGTGTATATGTATATCCAGTAGTTCAAAACGCTATTAAATTCGTTAGTGATTTTTTTTTTCTAAAGTTGTATGCTTTTTGCCCAAGATGCTTGAACTCGACCAACCAAGACTCCTATGTCAAGTCTGAGCAGTCCTCCATAGTCAAGGAGATGCTAACCTACAGATTCTTTGAAAGAATCGGGAAATCAGGGCTTCGGGATTAGAGATGTGTGGTACCCGTAGAAGCCCTTGGTCATCCAGTTTTCTCTTTTGGCTCTTAGGTGGCACACCCTACCCTGGCATGATGGTGGATTCGACTTTCTACAATAAGATCAAGAGTGGATACCGGATGGCCAAACCTGACCATGCCACCAGTGAAGTGTAAGCTTCCTCTCCACCGGTGGGCCGGTGCCCGTGCTCCAGGGTCTGTGGGGTGGCCGACATCTACGCGCACTCCCACACTCACCCTGAGCTCTGCCTTTGCAGCTATGAGATTATGGTGCAGTGCTGGAACAGCGAGCCCGAGAAGAGACCCTCCTTCTACCACCTGAGTGAGATCGTGGAGAATCTGCTGCCTGGGCAATATAAAAAGGTCAGTGTGAGC
>CABHPH010154747.1:0-10000 GCA_902168325.1 Peromyscus nudipes
ACAGTACCCATTTTTTTCCTTTTGTATTTACTCTTTAATTTGAATCCACATTTTTGAAAAATAAACTAATATTAACTACTTTTATATTGTTATTTTAATCTATGAAATTAATACTTTTTCCAATGAAATGATATAGCTATTTTTGAAATTTGTATGTTTTCCTCTTTTAAAATTATTTCTTTTATTATTTAGGATTAAAATTAAACCATTTCTCCTTCCCTTTCTTCCCTCCAAACACGTCTATTTACACTCTGTGGTAGATAGCTGTTCTGTCTATGACCTTGAAGCACCACTCTTAGAGATGCAACAGGTAACTGCTCCACCTGTCTGTGATTTTGAAGTACATGCCCCCAGGGCATGGCCTCTCATTGGACCCCTAAGACCTGAGATGCACTTAGGCATCTCTTTCTCCTCGCTCCATCACAGGACTTGGATGCAGGATTGATTCAGGAAGCCAGAACAGCCTTCCAGAACCTGTGTCAATTCTGTTCTGTACAATGAGATTTTCCCCTTAATAAATTTTTTGTCCTTTAAACAGACTCCGTGGATTTCTCGCTATGACACCCCTTGCTCTCTTTCAAATTCGTGGCTTCTATTTTTTGATGATGCATGACCTTGACTTTTATTTCAAATTAATACTTTGCAGTTTACCGGGTTCCAAGTATTTTAGCCACTCAATCCTTTTCTAAAATAGATCCTAAAAATAAAACTTAAGACCAAAAGAACTTAAGAACTTTATTTATTATGTAAAAGAATGTTTTGTCTAAAAGGTATAGCAGATTCATTGGGAGCTAAAAGTATGAACTAAAATTTGGAGAATGATTTCCAAGCTAGCTTAAAACCAAAAAACCAAAACAGTGAATTCTTAATGCATTTTATTCTGCTCTAAGATATTATTTCCCCAGTCTCTTTTTATATATGTCCCCAAACCATTTGATTATAAACCCAGGGTTAAAAGTTTCTGGTTATAATACTGTAGAAATAAATAACAATGTACAAACACAAGCATAATAAATTCAAGAAATCCTAAGTGCACATTATCAAAAATCTTTCGGCTGTCATGCACGACTGTTCAGAAAAGCTCACAGATGCAAAATACATATGCACTACCTTGATATTTTGTCTCTTTAAAATGTTTATCATTATATGAATAGGTTCCTAAATGTGATCAGTTAGGGTTTTTTTTCCCCTCTATTCCAGTATATTCACTGCTTATATTTGATTGTTCTTTATAAAAATAAAGATAAATTATGTATGATGCTTTAGCCTCTCAGATTCCTGCCATCGATTATCGACTGCCATCTCATTCTTCATCTGATTCCCCAGAAGACATAATTTTAGTTTTCATTTGCTGAGAAAGAAAAGTAAAACGCTACTTCTCACGCAGCAAAATGCCAACTCAACGTGCTTTCTCAGCTGACACATGGTTTCCTTAGAAAACAGCAGTTTTCCAACATTACTGCTCGGGCCTTTCACAGGATATCTTAGAGGAAGTTGTTAGAGCCACTGACAAGAACCAAGGGACTTGCTGCCAAGCCGCTGCAATGAGCTGACTAATGAGGTAGAGATGTCTGGAAGTGATTTTCCACCAGTCGGGATTCCTTAATTGACACAAGCATCTCCAGACTTTCAACTTCTTTTTATTTCTAACTCAATCAACAAAAAAGGCCTGGAGGACATCCTATACATAATTATATTAATGTGCACAGTATAGATAATCATTTATGACACAATATAGCTAATTATTCAAGAAAAAAATCAGAAAAATTATTTCCCAATCTAGAAATTTTGTTTTGATACATTTACTATGTCCCAGTTTCATGTCACCTTTGGGAGAAAATGATCTATCTTCCAAGTATTGGCAATGTGTAGTATATTAACTACAACAGGGATTTGTGCAATGATAATAAAAAATGGAAATCTATTCCTGTTATTAGAATGAAATATTCCTATCACCTCAAAAAGAGGAAGATGAAATGATTTAAGAGAAAAACATGACACTGATGAATGCTATTCCTTTAGAACCTAAGAAGAGTCTTTTGATTACAGAACTTAATTAGTCTCCACAGTAACATCCTGGGAAGGAACTTATTTCCTGGAGAGACCCTGTCAGGCAGATTTTAGCAACTTCAAATCATTGTGCTTCTGTAGGTGGTCTTTTTTCCTGTCAGCCTCACCATTATCTCCAATATGAAAATGAATGCTTCACTTACTTTGAATACTCAACCATCACAGGCAAGGAAGAAAAGCTATGTAAAGCATCTCTCAAAGGTAACAATATTGTCACAAAAAAATGAGACACTTCTTATATTTTTATTAATACATACAATTTTATCCTTTTTCTTTTAATCTTTATAGGATGTCTAATTTGCCAGTTTTAGTTGTCCTTTTCAAAAAGCACCCAAAGAAAATCCTGAAAGGACCCTGAAGTTTCCCATGGCACATTTGATCTTAGTTATAAAGTGAAGTGGAATAAGTCAGGCTTACAAGAAAATTGCAAGTAAGAGCCAGCCGTGGCTACACAGTGAGATTCCATTTTGAAAATGCATTTAAAAAAATTTAAAAAGAGAAAAATAAATGGAGAAGTATAACAGATAGTATTAGAAGTCGTGTTGTCAAGGAAACAGACACTAGCCCCAGACATTATGAAATGAAATTGTAAAAGTGATTCTATTATGATACTTATGAGATCTTACATTTATTTTTTTAATATAGAAAGTATTTATGTCAGTATAGATATGTGAACTTTGAGCTTTATAGCCAACTAGAATGCAATGAGAGATATCCAGGATTGCTAAAATATTGCTGTGTACCTCAGGAAGCATTTCCAGATAGGATCCACATGTGAGAAAATCAGAGGGTTTGTGCGGGGGATGCATGGCTGGGAGAGTGAAATGTTAGTGACACTTTCCAAGGAGCTGGTACCCTGGCTGAAAAAGAAGTCTGAGGAAAACAGTGTTTGCAGCCTGTGCGCGGTTTTTTTCTGAGTCAGCTCTCACACTGTGCTGCCACTACACTCCAGTGTCTTCACCCCTTTGGTGAACCATCAACACCAGCACCTGTCCAGGGAGCTTCAGGCCTGGATTGAGACAGCTGAGCTTCCTGAACTGGGAAGCTACTTGGTTCTCTGCTATAGTGTTCAGACAGCACTTGTTGGATCACCTAGGACCTGAGGAATAAGTCTGATCTCTCAATCAATCTATGTATCAATCAATCAATCTATGTATCATGTATCTTATCTATCTATCTATCTATCTATCTATCATCTATCTATATTCTATTAATCATTTATCATCTGTTATCTATCATCTATCATCTGCCTATTTATGTATATACATAGATACAAATTATTTTGTTACTTTTTTTATACTGTGGTATTTTTTACAGTGATTTTATAATGAATGATTAAATTATTTCATAACACTGACAAATCTTTCTTTGTGTATACTTTGCAGTACTCAGAAGCAAGAGATTATAATAAAAATGATATCTAACAAGAAGATCTTTGATACTCTCATCAATTCAAACACACAGGAAGGTATCATTGCAACATGGTAATATATGCATTCGATCGTTTGTAGTGGTCATTTCATAGGATATACCAAATGTTATATTGCATACCTTGACTATACACAATGAATTTATTAAATAAAGAAAAAAAAACTTCCTTGTGGAAAAAATAAGTAAAACACCCTAAACTCATCAGAAAGCATGAATTCTCAAACTACTTCTTCAGTCTTTAGTCTTAATTTTCAAAGTCAGTAGAAGAGCATAAATCTACCTGTCTCTGCTTGCCTTGGACAGCTTGATTTATGCCTGCCTCCTGACACCCTGATCCATGTAGTACTCATGTCATGTTTCTATCTTTTCATTAAATGAGAAGAAAGTAAGCTGGTTGTGATGTGGTTGGTACAGACATTTTCCTCATATTCCTCTTCAAAAGGCTTGTTGCACAGCTCTAGAGAATGTAGTCAGACAAATATCGTGAGCCTTAAGCTCCTTCTGAGTCAGCCTTATGTGCAAAGGTTATGATTTCCCCAGAACAGCTCACAACTACAAATGCACAAGGTAGGGATCTTTCAGTCCTATCCAAGCCATTCTTATTATCAATATTTGCTCTAAAGCTTATTATACATGTATCTGCAATGGACTGACCCTGTATGGCAGCTGCTCAACTTCTCCCTCTATCCAATAACTTTCTGTTCTTCTTGTCAAGGTACTGATTTCTAATAAGTATGTTATATTAAACAAAACCAACCAACCAACCAAACAAACAAAAAACAACACCACCTTCTTTGGAACCTAACTTGCAAAAGATGAGACTGGCAGGCCTCCATTTTGTACTGAGATATTCTCTGTGAAATTTGCTAATAAACATCTGCATGCCACTAAGACGGACCAAGGTCAGGAATAAACCATTTCTCATGATCTAGGTGTTTCAGAAACATCTAGATTGCACATTCAGATGCTCACTCTTAAAATAAAAGTCTTCTCAGACACAGATTCCTTGAAACAGGTTCCATTATCGGAGATAGCCTAAAGGTTGGCACAAGGCAGTTTTGTGCACTTTCATAGCATGACCCAAACATTCTTTATACTAGAGTTCCTGAGCTTCCCTTTGAGTCCATTCTTACTCATTAAACTAAGAATCCCAAGGGGAGAGCTGGATTTCCCTGCTCTGTCATGTCTGGTATTCAGTGAGTTAAAAGTAAAGTATAAAAGACAGACATTATAGAAAAACATCTAGATTATTAGTAAATGCTAACTCTACCAGTCTGTAAGCTCATAATTGCAAACTTTGCTGAACATGTAGGTAATTTAAAAATAAAAAAAGAAAAGAAGATTAGGAAGGTTTTATAATACCCATAGAGGAAACCCTTCTAATCCATTGTACTACAAGACAAGCTAAATACATTTGATAAAAATTTCCCTTTTCTCCCACATGAATAAAGGCCAAGAAAAACTCTAGTGGAAGACAATTTAGAATTGGGAGTAAGAGCAATGTTTAGGGAAAGTGGAGTTTTACTTCATGTTATACACTTGTTCCCTCATTCAACAAAACATTTTTTGAGTGGTTATTATTTGCCACATGCTATGAATAAAACAAATTCTCATCAAGGAAACTTTGATTATTAAAAAAACAAATGCTCAAAACAAAAACAATTGCAAAGTCATTATAGATGCTTGTTAGAGAGGTTTTAAATGAAATTACAAAATTACCTAAAGAGGGAGAGAGGAGCATTACTCCTAGTGACTCAAAAATTAATGGTGTTCAAGTTTTGATGTTTGTTTTCTTGGGAAAAAATATTCACATTAATCTTAGCAAAACAAATTACTTCTAGCAATGGAAATTAGATGGCAGACTTAGAGACAGCCATATAAACTAAAAAGAGATAGAAGATAAATTCGCTCTTCTGAAAAGTTTGTTTAAATCAAATAACTTCATTCATTATCATAGTAACTAGTGCTGAATAACAATAGCTTCTATTTAAAGTATTGCTTTCAAAACAACATTAAAGGCATCTAAAGTAGACTACTTTGGATAGATCAAGAAATCTAGGTCTAGAGCAAGATGATTTTCTTTTAAAATAGCCAAACCTTTTCTAACAGAACTCAAAAGGAAATAGACAACAATTTTAGAAGAAAAATGTCAGCTCCCTGTTTGTGTTTTTGTAAAACATCCTTTCCACAAATATTAAGACAATTACGAGATCAATACAAAACAAAACCTTATTCTATCTTATATACAGGTACACAAAACAACCTCATATCCATATTTTTAGAAGACAACATAAGCACAATAATACATGTATAACTAAAGCTGATAATTGAGTTACACCAGCTGAACCTGGGAAGAGGCGTAACACTCACCATGTCCTGGCTATTGCTCCTGTACTATAGTCCTTTTAGATTCTCTCGACCAAATGAAAATGTATCTACCTTTATTGCTACTTCATAGAGAATCAAGATACTTATTCTAGACTTTACTTCTCTGAAAAGATTTAAAGTTTGCCATCAATAATGAGCCGAGAAATGTTTAAAAACAATTTCTTCAGTTTTGTGTGTTGTAGGGAAGGAAACTAAACATCAGACAGGTCAGCGGGCCAGCAAGAGGTAGAGACAAAAACCAAACAGAAGCAAAGCAAAATAAAACTCCCATCCTGTATTTTTTGGTTTGCTGGTTTCCACAGTGTTCTTTTGAGACAAAACACTCTGCTCACTTGTCCTCCCTCCTTCCCTTTTCCTTCTTGTCTAAGGATTACACAGTGAGAGTAAACCACACACACCATCTGCACGGCTCGACACCTGCTACATTTAAGCACTCCATGTCTGAATGGAGACAATGCAGCATTAGAAGGAAAACTACTTTCAATGGGTCCTTTTACTTTCAAGGGAAGTAGTGATAAAATTCTATTCCCCTGAGGCCCATTATTCTGCTTCCTATTTGTTAAACATACAATTTTAAAAAGTGAAGTCAGCTTTTGGAAATACAAACAGACTGCTTGGCCTCCAAGCACATCAATGATTCACTGTCTATAACTGGATTTCTCCTAAAATATAAATTCTCTTTTATTGCTGTGGACGCTATGCTATAACAACAAAAACATTGACAAGGGAAAGAAAGAAACCACGGGTTCAAGAAAAGCCAAAGCAAGTATGAGAGGCACTCTTGGATAAACACATTATTGCTACTAAGTTTTCTTCAACACAATCCGCCTTTTACGGAAAATGCTATACTTAACAATTGTCACAGAAAATGCATTTTTAAACAGTGTTTGCACTGAACAAAAGAAACACCTCAAAGTGATCAAGGCTCAGCTTGATACTAATTCAGTTTTTGCTTTCAGCACAAACTCTAATACCACCTACGCTCATATTCAAAAAGGAATAGGCAATTTTGTTCAGGACTCAAAGAAAATGAAAGGGTTTTCTTTTGTATGTGTGTTTTTAAAGTGTGTTCACCTAAAACTTGGGCTATGAAAATTAATACCGTGAAGCACATGGTCTTTTGCAAGCTATCAAAAACCAACCCAGCAGTGAGTCTTCTGGGTTCTTAAACAGAGGACATACTGGCCAAAGACGAGGCCTATAGAACATGTGCGCCAGGGAAGAGCAGCAAGTAAATAATGCTGTTTCAACAGACTACACAGTTTTCCTTAAACCCCTGATGTCCTCCATCATCTGCTTTCTCCTGCCAGGACCTCTTTTCTTCTTTCACCACTGGTCTTTAATCAAATTCTGCCCAAGATTTAAGGGCCAACTCGGAGGTTCACTCTTTGAAAAGGCCTTGACTGATCATGCAGAACAGTAAAAATATTTTCACTGACATTGCGGAGCCCACAGTTGATGGTGAGAGATTATACACAATGAGCATAGGCAGTCGGGTAGAGATTCTTCATCTGCCCTAGGACAGAAAATGAAGTCCAGTTTCTTTGGTTTAGCTTTAAAATGTTTTGCAAAAAGCCAAAAGATCTCTTGCGTGTGTCTGCAGCTCCCCTCTCCCAAGACCTCTGAATATGAACCAACTACCCAGCCCCATTAACACAAGATCATTGTCTAATATGCATGCATTTATTATTTCTACTTGCTTCTTTTTTATGTTTCACTCTGACCATAGAAATTATGTATCTGTTTTGGCAAGGGGTCTACATTTTCTGTTAAAGATCTTAGCATATTATTCTGTTTTTAGCAATTCCTAATCAGGTAATTCAAACATTACTGCTGATATGAATCTAGTTTGGAAATCAGCTTTGGCATTTATTTATTTATTTATTTATTTATTTATTTATTTATTTGTTTGTTTGTTTGTTTGTTTTTTGAGACAAGGTTTCTCTGCATAATTTTGGTGCCTGTCCTGGATCTTGTTCTGTAGACCAGGCTGGCCTTGAACTCGCAGTAACCTGCCTGACTCTGCCTCCGAGTGCTGGGATTAAAGGTGTGTGCCACCACTGCCCAGGTGTCTATTCTATAATTCTCTGTTGTTTGCTTTATATGAGTCTGTATAAAATCAGACTTTTATGCACTGGGTGGAATCAGCTGCAGTCCACAGCTCTTTAGTAAGACAGGTGTAAGAATGGGATAAGGAAGGATATCTATAGGCCTTGGTTCAGTTTTGGAGGTCCAGTGAGTTTGTGCCTGGACACTGTAAAGTTAAACAGTGTTTCTTTTCTGTCCTCTTAGCTTGAGAAGGACAGACAACTGGAAGAGGCTGGAGTGCTGAATTTCCTGTTTCTCATGTTCAGTAGGTTCCCATCAGGCTAGTCACTAGTAAATAGTTTCTCCTGAAGGCAGGTTACTGAGGAGAACAATGCTCAGTCCCTTTTAAAGTAATTCAGTTTTCCTAGCCCTTGCCAAAAGTCCAAGATTTTTCTCTTAATTTTTTTGTTATGAAGTCCTTATAAGTCTCACAGACAATAAATTCACAAAAGCATGGGCCCATCGGAGAGTGGTTGTGGCTCAGCTTTGTCCACATGGAGTCTCTAGCTGTTTGCCAATAACAGTCCATATTTTTCTACACAGACGCTGGGACCATGAGGTTTGCTGATGAGTACCTGTGTCGGATACTCCTTGTATCCTATTATCCAGATCTACATGAGAGAGAAGACCTGGACTAGTACATATGTCTTTTAAACTAGTACAGAAGAATTGCTGGTTTTTTTTGTTTTTGTTTTTGTTTTTAGTTTGTTCAGCCTTTTATATGCTGGTGACATACAGCAAAGATTTCTATGTTTATCCAAAGGTCTATGAAGACCAAGCGTATTATATTTTAAATCCACAGAAGATGGTTCCTGTCCTTTAATTTTTTTAATTATTATTTTTTAAGTGTATGTGTGCATTGCCTGCATGTATATCTGTACACTACCTGAGTGCCGGTTGCCTGTGCAAGTCTGGAAAGGGTGTTTGATCTATCAGGACAGTAGTTACAGATGGTTGTGAGCTGCCATGTGGGTGCTGGGACTCAAACCCAGATCCTCTGAAAAACACAAGTGCTCTTAACTGCTGAGCCACCTTACCCAGCCCTCCTTCGGTTTAAATGAAATCAAGCGTATGACTGTTTATATTTGTAACCAGACATCTCTTACCTGTATTACCACAGTCAATCTTGTTTTAATTTTGTTTTTTTTAATATTTTAAATTTCTGTATGTTATTTTTTGAGATCATAATCACATAATTTTCTGCTTTCTTTTCCTCCCTTCAAACCTTACCAAATGCCCCTCCTTGCACTTTTTCAATTCATGGCCTCTTTTCCATTAATTGTTGGTCCATGTGTATGTATGTATATCTTATATATTAAATATATTACATATGAATATATTTATAACTAAATAACTTTGATTTAAAAATTGCAATTTCATTAGAGAATGAGAGTTCTATTATTATGCTTTCATTATAAGAAAACGAGTACTCAAAATGCATACCATGATTTTAGTAAGAGTACAAATCATTTGCCTTTTTTCCTCCCTTCAAGATGTTTTGAACACTAACTCTAGAATGACTTGGTAAAACAATATGCACCTCATTAGACATTCAGTATTTATGGACACAGTTTTGACACTGATTAAGAAATGCTGTTATTAAGTCTTCATTATTCTTCCTTTCATTCCTTTATATTATATAAAATCAAGTAGAAAATACTAAAATATACAATATATAAACTTCTCTTGAAAATAAAATAAATGAAAAACTGCAATAATCTATACAAACTGCTTTAGTATAATAGCACTGCCTCTAGTCTAGAAATTGTTTATTTTCAAGAATAAAAATAACATTCATTTAGTAAATAAAACAAAAGAAAACTTTGTTTTCACTTTTGAAAAATGAATGTGTTAGAATAAACTTTGTGAGCATTAACTTCCTTCCATCTCCAGGGCTGTCTTTACACTTTATGCTGTTATAAATTAGATGTTGTGTATATAAAAAGAGAACAGACAGCACAATTTCATATTCATAAACCGAGAAAACAAGAGGAAAGTAATTTATCCTCCTTCCTGGAAATAG
>CABHPH010154748.1:0-40642 GCA_902168325.1 Peromyscus nudipes
TAGCTGTAAGTCTAAGATAAAAGCCAAAGCCTCTCAATGACCTGGAAGATTTATTTGACCGAAGTTATTTTCTGTGTTTGTCTACCAAGTGTCAGATGCTGTGCAGTGCTCAGGCTCACACACAAGATCTTGCATTCATTAGCCTTACATTTAACAAAGGAATATAGGAAGGAGGCAAACGAGAGTGAATTCACATCCATGTTGACAAGGCAGAGTTAAAATGGGATATGTTGTATGAATGGGTGATCCGTCTGGTAGGAGTGAGGCAAGCTATAAAGAAAAGTGCAGAGCTACTGCTGACATTCAGTTGTTATGCTTAGACAGTTGAGGACCAGAGCTAGGTTCTGACTGTAGAGTGCAGTTCAGAACTCTGGTGAGCCAAGCTGAAACTGCCATATCTCTGGTGTGGATGAACATTGAGTTTTTAGCATGTTGTGTCATGGCTACCTTTCATATTCCAAATCAAGAGTTCAGTAGGTAAGGAAGAAACTAGGATTTGCAAGCCTAACATCCTTACTATATGATTGTTTCTTGGTATGTACACAGCATCTCTTATAAGATGGAAGAAACACTGTGGAATGGGATGAGGATTCATTAAACATCTGATAATCTTCCAAAATAGAATTATCTTTATTTTTCAGTCAATTAGAAGGTCGTTTGTATTCTTGCTGTCTATAAGGCCCTCCCATCACCATTGTCCTTCTACTTATGGATGCTTCACACTGATTAGAAGCACTTACTTAAACTTGATATCAGTGGAGCTGGAAGGATGACTCAGCAGTTAAGAGTACTGGAAGCTTTTCCAAAGGACCTAGGCTTAATTTCCAGCACCTACATGCTGACTCACAATCATCTGCAACTACAGTTATAGGGGATATGACACCTCTTTGGGCCTCTGTAGGCACCAGGCACACATGTGGTGCACAGATATAAATGTAGGGAAGACAGCAACAGACATAAAACAACAGCAAAATCCCTTGTTACTGGATGGTAACCCTGGAAACATGCCTGCTGGGTATGGAATGCTTCCCCTTATGGTATTTATAGATTTAGGCAATCCAATCATAAGTTTTGATCATTCCACAGCAGATTTTGGGTCCTCAGTAATAGAGTACCACTGTCTCTAGGGCCAAAATTTTGTGGCAAGGCAGGTTTCTTTAGAAACACCATCTCCTTGAACAGTTGCTTCCTGCTGTAAGCCTGGCCCCTGTGAAACATTTTGAAATGTTTTGCCTTTCTAATTGTTCCATTTTACAAAATGTTTGTCAAATATTGATTCTCTTTCACAATGGGCCTTGCAAGCAGCTGACAGTTATTTTCTTTCCCAACTTGGATTCATGCAGCTCCTGCCACTGCCAAAACCCTCCTTTGTGTATAAATCCATCGCTGACCTCAGCTCAGTGCTGGGATCAGGGTTTGTTTGTGGCTGCAGCTGGGGAACCACATACCCTTTCCCAGATATTCTAAATTGTGCCGCTACAGAGCTTTTCATCTGTGTTCTCAGTGCCTTGTACCAGTGTTCTGATCGGGGCAACACAACTGCCTGTTGTAGACGATATAATTATGCTCATTCTTTTATACAGAAGCAAAGGAGGGGAAGGAATGTGTCCAGGCTCGTGTAGTGATTCTCAGCTCTCCATCCTCAAGCCAAAGCATATGGTGCTTGTCTTTCTATCAAATATGCAATTATGCTCTGCCTATTTTTTTTCTGATCACAGTTGCCTTTCTCTTATGATTTATGCAATTCCAACTCTCCTTAATGACTTTCTTGTTTATCTGCACCCGCCACCCCCACCCACCACCCCCAGCTTTGGATGTTTTCTTTTGACAGAGCCCCTGCAATGCATTGTTTATGCCCATCAACACACTTTTTGTTATTAGATCCTGTGTACAGATTCCTAGACGCATCCAAGTAGCCACAGGTGTCCTCTTAGAAGCAGCAGACACATCTGAGCCTGGCACTCCATCATTGCTGAGAGTTTCCAGCATCACCAGACTGGCTGGATGCAGTGCTGTCTCTGCTCTGTTCTTTCTGACATTCTTGGTTTTTGACTCTTGGCTTTCATTTGTGTTCTGAGTTTGTTCCTCCATTCTTTTTCCTCTTAATTCCATAATGGTTAGGACCAGGATTCCTTGAAATAGGCTTGCACATTCAATATTCTCTAGATTTTTTTTTTTACATCGGATGTTCATCTCAACCACATATAGAAATATTTCCTGGATATCAGATTCGTCTTTATTACAACTGAAGGTTCATTTTCCTGTAAAGTAACAGTTATTACTACCAACCCCCATGTTTATTGTGGTAAAATACACACATTCAACTTTCCATCTTAACCGTTTAAAGTGTGTGGCTCTCTGATTTTAAGCACATTCACAATACTGCCAACCATCTCCTTGTCTCCTTTCATTTGAAAAACTGAAGCTCTTTACCCACTGAATGACAAGTTCACATTCTCCTCCCTCAAGTCCCAGACACTCTCACTGTCCTTGATGTACCCATTACTTTGGTTGTCCCTAGTACAATATAGAGGTGGAATCAGGCAGTATTTGTCTTTTAGTGAGTGTCCATTTCACTCACCACAATACCATTAAGGTTTTTTCTGTGCTTTAGTGTGTGACGAAATTTTCTTTACACTAGGCCTTAATATTCCACCTTATGAACAGGCCACTGTTCTAGTGTTCTATTGCTGTGAAGATACACCATGGCCAAGGTAGCTTATAAAGGAAGTTGTTTAACTGAGGTCTTAATTACAATTTCAGAGGGTTAATCTATAATCATCATTGTGGGGAATGTGGTGGCATGCAGGGAGGCATGGTTCTGGAAAAGGGGCTGAGAGCTTTTTATCATGATCTGCAGGCGGCAGGCAGAGGAAGAGAGACACTGGGCCTGGTGTGGGCTTTTGAAACCCCAAAGTCCACTCCCAGCAACATATCTCCTCCAACAAGGCCACACCTCCTAATCATTTCTAAACAGTTCCACTAACTTTTGACCAAGCATTTAAACATATGAGCCTATGGAGGACATCCTCATTCAAACCACCAAAGCCACATTTACATATTAATTCACTCATGGAACATACAAATATTGCTATCATATTTTAACTGTCATGAATAATTCTTATACCAGTATGGGCCTACAAATACAACTTCAAGACTCGATTTTGGGGCTGGTGAAATGGCTCAGTGGATATCTGCACCCGCTGCCAAGTTCTGTCAGTGGGATCTACAGGTTGAAAGTATGTGTGGTCCTTGGTCCTTCCTAACTTAAACTATGTGCATGAGAAGCATAACCTGATCTTTGTCTCCAAGCAGCAGCAGTTTATTCAATACCAACCCAGAAGCTCTTCTTGTGACCTGATGACTGAAAGTTGTGTAGAAACAGAAGCAAAATCCACTGTCATTTTCATGAGATGAACTGTCCTTTGACCTCCACACACATATGTGGCATGTGGACACACACACACACACACACACACACACACACACACACACACTCAGGCACACTCAAGCACACAAAGACAATAAGTAAAATTTAATAGAAATGTAAAAGATGTTGCTTGTGATTGTTTTGTGTATAGACCCATTCTTGAATTTCAAGAGAATAGAATTCAAAAGAGAGAAAGAAAGAGACAGAGAAAAAAGAATGGAAGATTTTGCCTGAATCAGTTTTTCTGTGACATACTTCCAAAACTCATGGCTAGAGAAAATTAGTACTGCAATGAAAGAAAATTCTAGCATCATTTGGATGTAACTCCACTGAACTCATCCTAGAAGTTAGAGAAAATATAAAATATAGGAAATATTTCTTACACAGTTTTCAATTAGTATGGTCTTTCAGTTTAGAAATATATTCTATAGGAAGAATATTGAATTGAAACTCAAGGTGATTTTTAAATTTAATACATATTTTTTCTATTAGCTTTGTTCTGCCACTCTTTTCCTAGCCTCTCAATCCTCTTTCTATACTAGTTATCATAATAAAATATGGAACCTAGTCCATCAGTGACTTGAAATTTTCTTTCTCTGGATCAGCCAGTACTCTTTGTTGACATCCACACTCCACAGCTATTGATATGAACAGATTTTTTACTCTTTGGGAGCCCACCACCCAGCACCCAAATAAATACAGGGAGGCTTATTCTTACTCATGAATACCTGGCCTTAGCTTGGTTTGTATCTAGCAAGCTTTTCTTAAATTATTCCATCTACCTTTTGCCTCTGGGCTTTTACCTTTCTCTATTCTACATACCTTTCCTTACTTCTTACTCCATGTCTGACTGTGTGGCTAGGTGGCTGGCCCCTGGCTTCCTCCTCTCCTTTTGATACTTGATCTCTTCTATTTATCCTCTCTGCCTGGCAGCCCTGCCCATTTCTCTCTCCCACCTAGTTATTTGGCTCTTTATTAGACCAATTAGGTGTTTTAGACAGGCAAAGTAACACAGCTTTACAGAGTTAAACAAATGCAACATAAAAGAATGCAACACATCCTTACATCGTTAAACAAATATTCCACAGCATAAGCAAATGTAACACATCTTAAAATAGTGTTCCACAACAGCCCACCATCTGTTCATTACTTTTTTGTCTTTCTCTAGAATGTTCTCTCTTCCCTTGCTTTGCCTCTCATCGAGACTTTCTGATGTCTGAAGAGGTGTCCTCTCATCTTCTAGGATCCAGTCTATGTTAACATATCCTCTACAGCAATCTTCATGGTGTGCTTCTCTGTCAAAAGAATTCATTGATTTTTATTTGTTTGTTTGTTTTTCCTTTTTGCTAAACAATGTGAAAATAAGATTAAGACCAACTTCTACAAGGAATCACACACTGCATGATGGAACTTTTTGGAGCCCACTCCCTATTGGGGGATACCTTGCGCAGGCTTGATGCAGGGAGAGGGGCTTGGACCTGTCTCAACTGAATGTACCAGGCTATACTGACTCCCCATGGAAGGTCTAAGGAAGGAATGGGGGTAGGTTGGAGGGAAGGCTCGGGGGGGTAGGGGTAGGAGGAGGGAAGAGAGGGAGATCTGTGGTTGGTATGTAAAATGAATATACAAATTCTTAATTAAAAAAAGAAGAAGTGAGGAGCCACATCCTGGGCCTAGACCCTAACAAATATTTTAATTGTAAGGGACTATTTTCATCTAAGAGCCCATGGTGAACTTCAGTGTAGAATACAGAGAAATATCTTATCTGTCAAAGCTATTGGTTTATTGTTTTTAATCTAGAAAGACAGCTTTAACTGGAACTTACATGATAACAATGCATCATAAAATGCCATTGTAGCAAGGCCACATATCATCTTCATTCTAGTTCCTGTTTATTATCTTTTGTTTATAACTAGGCCAACAGCATTGCTGATATCATCAGCATCAACAGCCCATGCAACACTGCTTTCGTGCTTAGTTTAGGAAACTTATCCTCAAAAGAGTATTTGTGGAAGGTGAATCTTACCTTTAAAATTTGATTTCATGCACATTTAATCAAATAGTGCCCTGAAATAAATGCATTTGTAAATGTTGAAAAAGTGGCAATTTTCCTCAGTTATGTATACAGCCCATAGTGATTTTGTATATTTCAAAATACATAAAAAAAGAAATAAGATAATCATGGACCTTCCCCAAATAGTATATTATCTTTCTCTTAACATCTTCTCTCTGTTGTCTTTCTATGGAACAATTTTTCAAAAATATATAAAATATACTGTATTTTAGCTATTTCTCAAAGCTATTTGTCGGGCTATTGAATCTAAAAAGAGAGGACAAGATGAATTCATAACAATGAATTTAATGACATTTCACTATTGAGAAACAGACTTTACACATGTCACTTGATCAATTAAGAATGGATCCAAAGCTTAGATTCTGATGTAATTTCTCTTTTTGTAAAACCTAAACATCTTTGTATTAGATATTTTGGATTACATTTATTGATGGCATGACATGATTAAACAAAATGATTCTACACTGGAATACGTAAGTTGAAGTCTAAATGTTTATAGTCTTCAGAGTATAATGTGTTATATTAGACTTAGCCATTGTAATGAATTCTAAAAATCAAGCAAAATATCTAGGGTAATAGAAAGTCAGAATTCATCTTGCTTGGGAGGGAAGTTCTTTTATATTTGTAATTTCAACAAATTGTTTGGTTAGCCTGGTGAGGACAAAAGGGAAATGGCATATTTAAGGTTTGTGCTGTAGATTTCAAAGCAAAATTCAAAGGACTTATTAGGGCAAGAATTCAATTATCTCAGAATAATGGCAGTATAATTAATTACATTTCTTTGTTTTCAAGGGCTGGCAGCAGACACACCAATGGGTCAGAGTGCTACAAAGGAGTCACAGGAAGATCTAGACAGAGTCTACCCACTCGCTTAAAGTTTCTGGTATTCTGTAAGTTGGAATTTATGTCTACAGAACATTTCCATTTAACTGTACTCTACTCAGAAAGTTTTAACCTAATGGCTGCAATTTACTTGGCATGTTCTTTATCTCAATTCTCCCATTCCCCATCATTTCTGCCTAGGTATGTATATATAGAAGCTTTCTGTCTTCTAGTCTCCCAACTACTCTCTTGCTGAGCTCAAACTAGGTAACAACCGCCTATCTGTGATCAAATGCTATGCTTCAAGCCATATAGCATGACAACAGTGAACACGTCAGGCAAGGGGGAGGAAAAGGTGGCTAATTTTAAAGAATAGAAGCTGTGATTTAGACACAAATAGGTTGGTAATAATCCCTCAAAGTTCCTGCCACTTAGAATAAAGGAAAGCAGACCAAACTCAAGCAGAGTGGTTATGATAGAACAATGCTGTGATTTCAGACTCAGAGTCATAAAGAACCAAATAAGCAACTCTTTAGCATGCCAGTATGGAGGTTGTCCTGTGGGGTGCTGACACCTCCAGAGAGGAATGACCTTTTCCTTTATAGGTAAATGTAGCTGAAACTTGTTTTTTTGACTCCTGGCTTGTTCTCCCTACAGTTCTTTCCTGCTGAACTCAGTAGAGAGGAGCTGTTCATTTTATATAGCATCCCTCCATTCTCTGTAGTGACTACCATATCTCCAAACCCTCCAATGCATAGTCATTTTATACAGCAGGTCTTCATTCATTTTATAAAAATCTACTAGTTTCCCATGATTTCACTGCCTTTTGATATCCCAGAATTAGTGTTTCTTATTATAGTAAAGAAGTTACAAACACCAAGACAAATACTCAGAATGTCTTTTTTTGAAGGGCAAAGAAGAGGCACATCATGGCCAAGTGAAGTCTCAATTTGATTTCTGAAAACCAAGAAGGTGAACTTGATTTCACGAGCAGAGATGAAACTTGGGATTGCTATGCCATAAATGAATGAATAAGTAAATAAATATTCATAAGTCAAGCAATGTAACACTTTATAACCAAATTTTCTTCCTGTGGTTCCACATTGGAGATTTATATTAGTGACAAAATAGTGCAATCATATTGATAACTATACATGGATACTATATTAAAATAAAATATTTAACATTTTGAATTTTCCACTGTGCCTATTACATGTTATCTTCGTTTGATTACTGCTGTGGGATGGTCTGTATGTCAAACATGTTGCTTATTGGTCAATGAATAAAACACTGATTGGCCAGTGGTCAGGCAGGAAGAAGTATAGGCGGGACAAGGAGGAGAGAATTCTGGGAAGTGGAAGGCTGAGCAGAGACACTGCCAACCGCCGCCATGACAAACAGCATGTGAAGATGCCGGTAAGCCACAAGCAATGTGGCAAGGTATAGATTTATAGAAATGGATTAATTTAATATGTAAGAACTAGATAGCTAGAAGCCTGAGCCATTAGCCAAACAGTTTAAACAATATAAGTCTCTGTGTTTACTTGGTTGGGTCTGAGCAGCTGTGGGACTGGCGGGTGAGAGAGATTTGTCCTGACTGTGGGCCCGGTAGGCTAGCTGGCGGAAAGTGGTAAGATTCTTAGCTCTGACCTCTTGGGCTTTCATCCTTACATTGGCTCTGTGTTTCTTATTTAATAAGACGGTTGGTTACATCTACAGATTACAGTTTTTATGACATGTGTAACTGCAAAAGGTAGCTCAGTGATAGCTAAGTGATTGTGCTAAAAGACTGTTGATTTCTGGGGGTCAGTATCTGCATATTGCTTCTCTGCGATTTTAAGATACTGAGGGCCTGGTGAGATGGCTTGGTGGTTAAAGTGCTTGATGCATAAGCATGAGCACCAGAGTTTAGATTCTCAAAACTCAGTTAATGCTGGGTAGTTGTGGTGGCCTGTTGTAATTCTAGTTCTTGAAAGGTGGAGAGAGGGCATCCCAAGAGTAAGTTGGCTTATGAGAGCAGCCATATTGGTGAGCTCTGGGTTTAGATGAGAAACCCTGCCTCATTCAAATAGATGGAAGAATGATGAAAGGTGATTGCTGTGGAATAATCCTTTTGTACACTGGAATACATAAGCTGAAGTCTAAATGCTTCAACTTTAGAGAAAGTTTATCAGAGAGTACTTAGCCATATGAGTTTGGGTTTATCTCTAGGCTCTTTTGTACCAGGCTTTCTTTTGGGCCATCAACCAGCTCCTAAATCATGACACAGAGACTTCCTGTGAAGATTCGTCACTTGTATTGGTTTAATAAAAAGCTGATTGGCTAGTAGTCAGACAGGAATTATAGGTAGGACAACCAAAATAGGAGAATGATAAGAAAAAAGAAGTGTGGAGTCAGGGGAGATGCCAGCCAGCCACCAAGGAAGTAGGACGTGTAGAAAATGAGGCAACAAGCCATGAGCCACATGGCAAATATGGGTTAATTTAAATGGTAGAGTTAGGTAGCAACAAGCCTGAGCTATTGGCCAATCATATAATTTATATTAAGTCTCCAAGTCAGTTATTTGGGAAGTGGCTGCTGGTTATTTGGGAGCAGGTGGTTGGGACAAGAAAACTCTGCTAATAGATGATCCTTGATCTTACCCTTGGGTCTTCACCTGAATCTTTGTCCATTTACATACACACACAAGTACCTACATAAATGCAAACACACACACACACACACACACACACACACACACAAACAGAAAATAATTAACATGAGCTACCAGAAAAATACTCCAACTTCACTCTGTTACTCTCAGTGCTGCAATTCTGAAAAAAAAAATTAAAGTTGACTATGGCCAGAAAATCAGAAGTCATGCCAGCTTTTCTTCTTTACAGTCAAATATATCATCTTCATATTCCCATGCTTATGATCAGTGTGTTCATGATGAATTTTTGTGACATTATGGATAGCAGAGGGTCAAATTAACATGTTTACCTCTTTCTTCACAGGGTTGAATATTCCTTTTCCTCTTAGAGCCCATTTAGTTCATTTCTTTACATCTTCTTTACCCCCAATACAGTAGGAATTTAGAATGCTGAATATCTTCAAATATTTTGATGATATGTCTTGAAAATAAGAGAACATGTATCAGAAATCTGCTAATGGAGAGCCATACCCTGGTCTGGGAAAAAATCTGGAGAACAATTTGAAATAGTTTTATTTTTCTCAGAGCACTAATCACCACCTCAATTCCCAATATAGTATTATAGGTCCCGTATGTTCTAGAGCAAGACTATGATTACAAATTTTCATCAGTCAGGTGATTGTGAAATGACAGAGAAGCCTGTGTGGGAAGTAGAAAATGGGTATTGAGGAAGAAGATGAATAAGAACCTATTCTTGCTTATATGGAAGTTAAAGGTGTTGACAAAGGTGGAGGTGGACAATTTTTAGAGACCCTCATGTGAAAAGTAAGGTCTAGGAAGTACACTTGGTGGTACACACTGGAGTGGAGCAGAACACAATGACCAGTCAAGCAGGAGTTCTGACTTCCCATTGTTCTTCTAGCCTAGTTCTTAAGACAGTACATGTGAAAATAAAGCAGGTCTGTGGTAAAGGTAGATTCAAGTTTGTGAGAGAAATTACCTCACTACTCTTATCCCTATATTTTTCTCAATATTTTTGAATAGTACTTTTAGACAATATTCAGCAAAATTCTGTTTCAAGACAGGCAACAGAATAGCATAGAGGTTCTAAAACTACTATCTGTACACCACTAGAAATTCTATTTTCACACATAGTTCTAGAAACACCAGTGTTGTAAAGGTCTGTAGCAGGGCTACTGTTTTGGCTAACCGCTGGAATGTGCTAACTGATTAATTAAGTGGTTAGGTCATCTCATGCCCTCTTAAGTTTAAATTGATGAACTAGTTCAAGTCTAGAGCATCCTTGAAGGGTATTGAAGAGTAAGCTTCCAATCCTCAGAAGGCTTTTAGGAACTTTCCATGTCTTTGATTAATTTACTTTCCCCCTACAAGTCTCTGTTTTTCTGTCTTTCAGATTTTACTTTTAGGTGGGTGAGTTCTTCTTTGCTTCATATCCTTGTTTATGCTGGATTGTGGAATTAATTTCTTGTACTGTACTCTGTGTGAATAAGAATTATATATCTGAGGTTTACCTAACCAAGTACCTCATCGGAGCTGTGGTTGTGTTTTGTGTGTGTGCCAGGTGCATAGTATGTATGTCTACCTATATGTGTTCATGTGTGCATGTGCCTCATATGTGGTACATGTGTGTGCCTGCATGCATTTATGTGTGCATATGCCACTTGCATGCAGGTGTCTTCAGATATCAGAGGGTGTTGGATCCCCTGTAATAGTAGTTACAGGCAATTGAAACCCACTTGACATGGGTGCTGTGAACCCAGTCTGGCTCCCCTGCCAGAGTAGTATGCTTTTTAACCTAACCACTAAGCCATCTCTCCAGGCACCGCGTGTAGTTTCAGTTGAATAAAATCTTCAGTTTAGGAATTATTTGATTTTAATTTGAATGATGGTGAAAAATATCACCCTTATAGATAAAGTATAAATAATATCTTTAATTCCAGCCTTGGGAGGCAGAGGCAGGGGGATCTCTGAGAGTTTGATGTAGGCTTGCTCTACACAATAAATCCCAGGCCAGCCAGATCTACATAGTGAGACTGTCTCAAAAAAAAAGGAAACAACAAACAAATAAATGAACAAACTAAACAAAACCACACAGCCATGTATTTTGTGAATGTGCTATTGTATTTTGGATGGGACACAGTTTTCATAGGCTTTGGTGGGCACTTTTCTGGGTTATGAGGCCTAGCTTGCTCAGAAGGTGCTGCTGAATTGTTTTCCAGGACTGGTGTGGCTAATGGGATTATGGTATCTGTTTGAGTATTGCTTCTTAAAAGAAGATAATCTCTGGAAGGGCAAACACTAAGGTTTATTGCCCCATCCAATCTCATCTGAAATGTCTATCTTTCCTGATCTACCTAGTTGTGAGAAGCGCATGCCATCACCTGTTGCCACCACCACCATGCTTTTCCTATCAGATAGACCATGTTTTTGCAAACCACGAGCCCAGATGAATCCTTTCTTTCATACATTGCTTATTTCAGGTACTCAGAGATAAGAAACTGATCTCCTCAGCACCATCCCAGAAAGAGCACCATGGTGTCAGGAGATGATTGCTCCATGCATCTGCTGTTACTGCTTTACCTCAAATGCTGATGATTTTCACTAAAGACTTTTTGTTCTATTTGTCTTGACCTGCCTTTCCATATTGCAGTATCTGCTCTGGCTTTGCTTTATTTGGGAAAAACTAAGAGACTATGTTAAAGGGGACTGGGAAAGATTTTTAGTTTCATTGGGGGAAGGAAGTTAATAATGCCTACTTTTATCATCCCAATTTGGTTCTATTTTTTTCCACAATTTATTTTTATTTTGTGTGAATGAGTGCTATTTTGTCTGCATGTATATCTGTGTACAATGTATGACTGATGCCCACAAAGGTCAGAAGAGGGTGTTGGATTCCCTGTAACTAGAATAAGGAAGGAAGGGAGCTTTTGTTATGTGATTTGATGATGGATTGATTCTCACATTTCTGAAAAGTATATGGTTAATTCTAGCATTCTCTAACACACACTGAAGAAGAGATACATTATGGTGTTTGAGAAATATTGTTCACTCTATAGCTAAGACTAGAAACATTATTACAATTTTGTATTTACTCTACTCTGTAGTAGTGTGGTCTTCCCATTTCCTCGTCACATTAGCATTTGGCCCTCTTCCTGGCAGGCAACCTGTGATCAGCTCAGCCTCCTTTGCCCCAGAGCCCTTTTCCTGGAGCCCACAGGAACACAGATGTTGGTTTTACAGGGTCATTTCACCTTGACCTTCTCTGTTTCCTAGGTCAGTTGTTTCTTTCCTTTACTTTTTGTTTTAATACATTTTATTTCTGATTCACATTTATTAATTGTAATTGGTTTTTGTGTGATATTTCAACATATGCCTTCTGTGTGCTCTAATCAAATTCTAGCTTCCCTTATCCCCCACCCCTTTAGGAATTCCTATTCTACATTCAAAGTGAGGCCAGAGAGAGAGACACGCACACAAAGAAAGAGAGACAGAGACAGAGAGAAGACAGAGAGAACATGTCTTTCTGTGAATGCCTTGTTATTATTGTTTTTTTAACCTAATACCCCCTACTCCCAACCATTTTGCTGCATAGGCCAGGGTTTCATTTGTCTTTTCTTTATAACTGAATAATCTTCCATTTTGTGTATTTATCATATTTCATTAATCCATTTGTCCTCAGAATACTCACTGGTTTTGTTAAACACTTTCCTAACCAATTTCATATAAGAAAGATGCAGGAGAGAAATCCCCTCCCTGTGTTTTTACATATCTGGAACTATTTTTAGCTTACCATGGCATTTGGCTGCTGATTATGTAGAATACGGGATTCCTGAGAATAATTTACCAAGGAACTCTGACAGCACTGCTGCATTGGTTCTGGGTTTTGGAGTGCCTGATGAATACGTTATCCATCTGTGGACTGCTGTTTTAAAGACTATCTTTCTCTGAGCTGCAGCTCTTTTTAGGGTCTTTATGACATCATAAGATATTTTTAGAGTTAGACTTTCCTTTGATTGTTTGAACCAAATTTTGTCAGCATAGGACACAGAAAAATATTTGCTGTTTCTTATTTGATAAACTCCCTAGCATTTTTCTCTCCTCTTATAAGAACAGTGTTCTCCTGACTGATTATCTATTTTATGTCATTCCTTTTATCTTTCCTATGCCTTTTTTGCATTATAGATTATTCCTTCAATATTGTCTTACAAAATTTGGAGTTTTTTATTGTTCTCTGATGGTTTTTCTTGGCTTGTAGATTTTGAGGATGAAATGACCTAATGATCAAAATGATCAAAGTATACAAAGTAGAGGTTTTTAATATCATGATTCCCCCCCTAGAATCATGATTTTTCCATTGAACTTCTTATTGTTTACTAACATTTTAAGAGCTCTCAATTGTTCTCTGGTAATTTTTATAGCCTGTTGATTTTAAGGATGAAATGACCTAAAGATCAAAATAAACAATTTGGAGATTATTTTTAAATCATAACTTTCCCCCTAGATTCACTGTTTTTCCTTGGGACTTTTAATTATTTTGGTCTCTTTTGGCTCTCAGGAGTTCCTCAGAACACGTTTGTTCACATTTAATCATGGCAAAGTGCAGGGCCGTCCAAGACCTATATGGGTTTGCGTCGTAATTCATACGGCATGGGTTATACACACTAAGAACTGTGAGAACAAAGGGGAAACTGACTCCTCCTTCCTACTCCATCTTTAAATGTTGTAGATGTAACCGTCTTGTTAAATAAGACACACAGAGCCAATGCAGAGATGAAAGCCCAAGAGGTCAGAGCTAAGAGCTAAAACCTTACCCTTCACTGCTGCTGCTGTCCTCTTCAGCCAAGAGAGCTACTTCCTGTCTGTTTGCATTTTTAATAGACTTTCTATTCTGCCTTCTCATTGGTTGTAAACCCAACCACATGACCTCCTCGTCACTGCCTGTCTGTACAGACCTCCAGGTCTTCTATGATTGGTATTGAGATTAAAGGCGTGTGTCTCCATGCTGGCTGTATCCTTGAACACACAGAGATCTGCCTAGGTCTGCCTCCCAAGTGCTGGGATTAAAGGCATGTACCACCACCGCCCAGCTTCTGCTATGGCTTGCTATTAGCTCTGACCCCCAGGCAACTTTATTTATTAACATACAAATAAAATCACATTTCAGTACAAATAAAATATCACCATAAAATGTGGTCTCTTTAGCCATGTACTCCTGTCCTTCACATTCCAGGCTGATTACTCTGTCAGTTTTGTGTGTCTGTCACTATTCCATAGTCTATTATTGGTTGAAATCTCTCATTATTAAAAACTCCATTTCCTGACAATTGTTTTGTGCATGGTTATATTCTTTCCATTATGCAAATGAATATGGATTTATGGTTTTCCCGAAAGACTCTTGCAGAGAAGACTACAGAACACACTTTGAAAACTATTGTTCTAAATTATTTATAAACCTCTTTTCTTAAAAGAAAAAAACCTACAAATACAAACAAAACAAAATCCTACACCATCTTTTTTTTTTAAAGCCCCATTGAACCTATCTTTTTAAGTCTGGTTAATTTTTCTCAGCCATTGTTATTTTATTAAGATTAATTTAGTTTTGTTTTTATGAGTGTTTCTCCTACATGCACTTATTTGTACCACAGGTGTACCTGCTACGTGCAGAGGCCAGAAGAGGAAGCTGGACTCCATGGTAGTGGAGTTACAGAACATTGTGAGTCCTACTATGGATACTAGGATTTGAATCTCCATCCTCTGTAAGAGTAGCAAAGACTCTTATCTAATGAGCCATTTCTCCAGCCCTTAGCATCATCATTTTGAGACTTGGTCATTTTGCTCATGAATTCACACGTGCACCAAATATCCACTCTTTTTCTTAAATTAATGAGTTTTGCCTTATGAGTATATCATGATTCATTCACCTGTTGAAGGACATTGACGTTGTTTCAGATTGGATAGCATGAATTTAAATGGTAATCAAGGCGAGCTCATTCTTGCAGGTAAATCCATGAACCAATAGAATTATTGTCCTTTTCTGTCCTTACAAGAAGATATATACAATGTCCACTCTCTAAGTGCTGGAAAGAGAGCTAAGTGGTCAAGAATGGCTTCTCACAGCCACCTTAACTCCAGCTTCAGGGTATCTGAATCCTTCTTTAGCTTCTGTGGGCATTTGTACTCCCATGCCCTTAATCCACATATAAACACACATGATGTAAAAATCAAATAGCTCTCAGAAATGACTCCCCCTCTTCCCTTTCTCTGATAAGTTGAAGACAGTGCACAAAGGTGGCCCTCTGGAAAGAGGATGGAACCCTTCACCACAGACTGAATCAATCATCTCCCCAGAGTCTGTTTTTTAACCTTCAGAATCTTGAAAAACACATTTCTGTCACTGAAGCCACCCAATGTTTGGGATCTTGTTGTGGCAGCTTAGTCAGAATAATATAAGTGCTGAAAACAAATTCCACAAAAGAAGAGCATGTCTTTATTCAGAAAATTATAAACCCTACAGAAAATCATTGGCACAATTTAAGAATAGTATTTGAAATATTCTATACTACAAAGAAGTTGATTGTCCTTAAGTCTATGAATTCAGTGACTTTAAATTAAGACCGATTCATAAAATCTTACCAAAAAAGGGGGACAGCGTCTATGAATGATGAAGACACATGAAAGAAGGTATGAGGACTTGCCTCAGGGCAAGTGCCTTCAGTGCTTATCATCTGGCTCTGATGGCTACCAGTGGGCAGCTCCTGGACAGCTGGAGAAACAACCCAAAATGGAAGAGCATGCCTGTGGAAATGGGTCTGGGTAGCCTGACAAAGACTTGCTGTCTGATCACAGGATTGTCCGGTATTGGGTGAGACTGAATGTGCAGATCTTTCCCATGTTTTTATGATGATGGTGCTACCATGATGGTGGGCGAAGGGGACCATTGGTGAATGTTGAGGCCATAGGGTCACCCCCAAGTCAGAGGATGACATTTGGACCCCCGGTTTTGAGAAGGGCTTGAGGGTGTGAGCTTGTTCCTTCTGGTCTTCTGCCATGTGAGGACACAAAACGAAGGCCATCGAGAGACACCAAAGCCAAACCTTGACCTTAAACATTCCTGATGTCGAAACTAAGAAGTAAATATCTGTTCTTTATAAATTTCCAAAACTAAAGTGTTTTCTTAGGGAAGAATGAAAGTAAGAAAAGCTGCTAAACTACTGCTAAGAAGATGATGGACCACAAAGATACCCCACAGTGGACTGCTGGCAATGGCCAAGAGACAGCGCGAACTGACCCACTCTGCTGATGGGATGGCCAAACACCCTAATTGTCATGCTAGAAACCCAACCAATGACTGAGGGATCTGGAAGAAGAGATCCATGGCTAGGCCCCAGGTGGAGCTCCGGGAGTCCAATTGGCGAGAAAGAGGAGGGTTTATATGAGCAAGAATTGTTGAGACCAAGGTTGGATAAAGCACAGGGACAAATAGCCAAATGAATGGAAACACATGAACTATGAACGAATGGCTGAGGGGCCCCCAACTGGATCAGGCCCTCTGAATGGGTGAGACAGTTGATTGGCTTGATCTGTTTGGGAGGCATCCAGGCAGTGGGACTGGGTCCTGTGCTCATTGCATGAGTTGGCTGTTTGAAACCTGGGGCTTATGCAGGGTCACTTGGCTCAGCCTGGGAGGAGGGGACTGGCCCTGCCTGGACTGAGTCTACCAGGTTGATCTCAGTCCTTGGGGGAGTCTTTGCCCTGGAGGAGGTGGGAATGGGGGGTGGTCTGGAGAGAAAGGGAGGGGGGCAGGAGGGGGGAGAACAAGGGAATCCGTGGCTGATATGTAGAACTGAATGGTATTGTAAAATAAAATTAAATTAAAAAAAAAGAAGATGATGGATCATGACCTAATAGAAAACGGGCATCTAGTTCACATCACATAGGAGTGCGTGCCCTGGCGATTAGATGCCTAAATGGGAAAACTAAAAATTAGTCTTTTGAAAGAAAGATACGGGAGTTTATGATTTTTAATTTAAGGCAAATCACATGTCCATCCTGAATCATAGCTTTGACATTCAAACTATAAATTTTAAAATTTTTAATTCTTGAAAAGAAAGAAGAGAAAACAAAACAGCTACAAAGTAGGAAACGTTATTTATAGAAAGTAGATTAAAACAATTCTCTTAGAGAACATGAAGCTTATGAGTTCAGACATGCTGGGTCTGCGGTCTCTGCCCTTCCCTGCAGCACTGTGGTTATAACCACACATCACCACTTCTGATTTTGACGTGGCTTGTGGGAATCTGAGCTCAGGTCCTCATGCTTGCGCATCAGGCTCTTTATTGGTGGAGCCGTCTCCTTGGGCCACTTATATAGTTTATATAAAGGGCAAAGAACATAAACCAACAAAAATTAAAAGACATACAAATTAATAGATTTATGGAAAGGAAATGTTATAAAGGGCAAAGGAGATAAAGCTAAAATAAAATTTAAAACATACAAATTAGAGTTGCAGCTGGGGGCCACACCAGGGTCCGTGGTCCTACTGCAGCCAGGGTCTGTGCTGATGTCTGAGGCACCTGTTACCATCAAAGGACATGTAGACACCCGGGATCGAGGGCCATGATGGTGTCTCAGGGGCATACTGCTGCTGGGGCAGTGGTGACATCCAGTCCCAGCCACTGTCGAGGACCATGTCAGGGTCCATGGTTCTACCATGGCTGGGGTCTGTGCTGAAGTCCGGGTCCTGCATTGCCACCAAAGGTCTCATCGAGACCCAAGGTTAGGGCTGCAACCATTCCCATCTGAGTGTCCAGTCCCTCTACCCAGAGCCAGGGTGTTGACTTTGCCTAAGTTGCTGCTGAGGGCCATGTCTGGGTCCTTGGTCCAGCTACAGCTGGGATCTGTGTAGATGTTTGTGGCTTGTGTTACCTCAGGGGGACTTAGAAACCATGTGAGATGAAATCAGAGGGCTATGCTGAGCTGGCCACATCCTTTGCTGGGCCTGGAAAAGCTGGCCTTGCCTCTCGCTGGACACTACAGCAAAAGAGCTGGCCCCTGCACCCTAGAGAGATGACTGCTACCCCTCACCACAGGTCAAGGTGAACTGACCCTCAGGGCATGCTTGTAGGGGAGCTGACTCCACCCCCTCGCCTGAGGTGGGTAGCCCCAGGGGACCGACTGACCAGCTTGGCTGCCATTCAGGCCCACAGCTGGGCCTTGGATTGACCCACCCATCTAGGACCTGCTGGAGCTGGTGAAGGTACTGGTCCTGTGGAAAGATACTGTTAGGATGGGAGCTCTACCTCACACAGCTCCTCCCCTAAACCCGCCCCTTCAAAGCCCGCCAAACACAGCTCCTCCCCCAGAGAGGATCAAGACCACTCCCACAGGGGGGATATATAATCAGCATCCCCGAAAACAGATTCGTGGTTCTTCTGGTCTCATACCCTTCTCCTCTCTGTGGGGCCTGGGAATCTCTTGGGAATGCTTTACCCATTACATCGGGGCTTTTCTAATTCGGTCTGATTTGGTTTGTTGCCACAACGGAGAGGCCTTCAGGAATCCTAAAACTTATCAGATACCTGGAAGATCTCCAAGACTGAGGGCGGCCACAGGATATCTCAGAGGAGTTCCGGTGAGGATCCAGTGATGATGGTGTTCCAGAAACCAGAGCCCTTGAACCAGACCAGTGACTCGTTGCAATAAATATTTGCCAGTAAAGCTGATGGGCCAAAGAGGTGTACTATATGGCACACTGAGGCCTCCATTGCCACCAGGACGAATGGAGAGGTGTTGGAGAAGCAGGAAAGAAGGAGAAACAAAGGGATTTTTCTGTTGAAGTGGTTTTTGTTTTTGTTTTGTTTTTGCTTTTGCTTTTATTCATGTGCTTGCTTACTTTGATTTATTTCCTTACGTGTGTGGGGGGGGGGCAGGGATGAGGGGAGGATATGGGGGAACTGGGAGGTGAACAGAATTGGGGTGCATGAGTCAATAAAGAAGTTAAAAAACATACAAATTAATAGAATTGTAGAGAGGAGATGTTAAACAAACTTCAGGATAATGCATACATCATTAAGAGTAGGAAGGATAAAATAAAATAAAATAAATTAAAAAAAAAAAAGAGTAGGAAGGAGATAACTGGTAGGGAGCGTGTGAATGTCAATGGGATAGGCAATATCCTACTTATTGAGCTGGGGGTTGGAGGCACATCTTAACCATATTGTTTTTATTGTTCATGTACAATATATTTGTGGTATTTTCCTTGTGTATAGTTTTAAAATAAATGGAATACTACATCTAAATTACATTCCTTTTTATTTATCAAATTACCAAGTCCCTCTGAGTTGAATAATGAAAGATAAAGCATCTCAGGTAATTTCAGTTGCATCCCGGCCCTCACTTTTCTGTCTCAGATCCCTGATTTTTATTATTTTTATTATATGACCTTTGGCTTGTCAAGGACTGTGATGGCATTTTCTGTGTTATTCAATAAAGTTTAGACTTTTCTTTAAGGTTGATTCTGAACATTTTCTTCAGCTAAACCATTTACATTTTCATAATTATAAGAATGTTATATGCAGCCTAGCAACAGACTGTGGTTAAATCACTACACACATTCTCCTGTCTGAAAATGAATTTTGAAATGTTTTCATCCCACAAATTATCTTGGAATTTATTTTGAATTCATTGCTAATTGTCAAGTTAATTTTTCCTCAAGAACTTTAAAAATATTGACAACCGAGTCTCATTCTTAGAAATTCTAATTATTTTTATTTTAACCAAATTTAATCAGTTTGGGCACAGGGATTTAAAACATATGAACTGACTGGAATCTGGCCTCTGTCATGACTCTTGTGCTACTACTTACATTGCATGTTGCCTCTTTCTTAAATTTATACTGGATTTTGGAAGTAAAATTTTATTTTCATGTTTGTAAATTTCTAATGAGCTACCTGTTTGTAAGAGTCTTATTTAATTACCATATTATTAGTAATATTACATTTGGTTGACAACTTACCTACATTTTATTTCAGTATCCAGTAATGGTGGTAAGTCTAATGTCAGTCTGATTTCACAAGTAAATACATTTCTTCATTTTGGAGTTCTAAAATTTTAACAGTATTTGATTACCCACTTTTCATTAGTTTATCCTCTCTCAATATTAATGCCATTATAACATTTATTAGCTCTTGGATATATTTTCTGAGTTTCTGAATAATCTCTTAGGTGATTAAATAAAATTTTATTAGCTACATAAGAAAGTAAATGAAAACCAATGAAACAAATTTAAATGAATTTAAATTCAAGAAGTAAAAATAATTCAAATTCTGTGTTATTCCATAAACATTAATTTTATCATGTAAAATATAATATTGAGATATTTGCATTTTTATAATTTCTTAGTATTAATTATATAGCTTTACAAGTATGATGCATATTGACTCATAGTAGGATTTCAAGAATTTGAAGTAATAAAGAATTCTTAATTTCATCATTCCTCAGGTTTCTTTTCTTAAACCTGAGTTTTTGTGCTATGGTTTGGACTCTATAATTTCTAAGCATAGCTCCTTTATAACTTAAGTTATGATGGACTTAAAGTTCTATGTCAAACATAAATGTGCTTCTACATTTGTGTGTACATTTATTTTACATTTATATATGAGACATATATGCGAATAGGTACATAGTGTCAAAGGTAAAAACAATTATAAAGATTCCCTTTATTTTCCCCCAAATACTATTTTTATTTATTCTTCTTTCATATATTACATCTCTACCATGGTTTCTGCCCTCCTCCAAGTTCCTCCTCCACCACTGCCCCTCTCCCTCAGATCCACTCTGTTCCCCTTCAGAAAAGAGCAGGCCTCCCAGGGATATCAACCGAACACTGCATAAAAAGTTAAAATAAAGCTGGGCACATACCCTCATATCAAGGCTGGATTAGGCAGCCCAATAGGATGAAAAGGGTCCCAAGAGCAGGCAAAAGAGTCAGAGACAGCCCAACTCTCACTGTTAGGAATACCACAAGAACACCAAGCTACATAACCATAACATATATGCAGAGGATCTAAGATCCATACAGGGCTCCCTGATTGTCCCTTCAGTCTCTGGGAGTCCCTGTGAGTCCTGGTTAGTTGATTCTGTGGGCTGTGTTCTTGTGGTGTCCACCCCTCTGGCTCCTACAGGCCTTCCTCCCCCTCTTCTGCAGGATTCCCCAAGCTCCAGCTAATGTTTAGCTGTGGGTCTCTTCATTTGTTCCTGTCAGTTGCTGGAAGCTTCTCTGATGACAACTAGATTAGGCACCAGTATATGAATATAGCAGAGTATTATTAGGAATCATCTCATTGACTTTTTTCCCTCTTTTTGCCAGTCGTGTTTGGTTCTAGCCTAGGTCCCTGGGCCATCTAGCCTCTAGTTCCTGGCCCTCCAGGCAGTGTCAGATATGGGCTCCCTCTCATGCTGTTGGCCACAAGTTGAACCAGTCATGGGCCACTTCCACAAGTTCTACTCCTCTCTTTACCCCAGCACATCTTGCCGAAAGGGCAAATTGTTGGTCGAGGTTTTTGTTTCTGAGTTAATGTTCCAGTCCTACCACTGGAAGCCTTGCCTGGTTACAGCAGGGGCTCTGTACCCCCCATTACTACGAGTTTTCACTAGGGTAAAAGATCCCCTTTAAAGCATCATGGAGCCAGTTCTTTTGCCACACCTATTCTCCACTCTTCCTCTTTTATGGGCATGTCATAGTATTCATCATGGCCCATGCTTAACAATTTATTGTGATTACAAACTAGGTGGATTTCTTTTGTGATTTATAAAATATCCAGATGTCCCATTATGTGTGATGTTAATGACTTTCTTATGTGTCTATCTATTTACATTTGGCTGTCTCTGCCAGACCTTTCTGAAATTTAACCACACAGCCAATTAGAATTAAGTTACTTTAAGTCAACATTTTGCTTGTAGATTTTTCTATCTCCAAGTGGATGTAAATACAGGAATCATTACTGCTTTATTTCCTGGCTGGTTTTTTTTTTTTACTTGTTTGTTTAGGGACAATGTCTTCCATCTTATAAAAATTTTTTCCAGATGGAATAAAAACTAGGTCATGTGGGTAGACTTTGAGTTGTATAAATGTCCTGGGCTAATGAGAGCCAGAGACCTGCTTCATTTACTTCTTTGTGAATGACCTGCAAGTTTTGCCCAGAAAATTAAGAAATGCCTTCTAATTTTTACAGTTCTGTACGTTTAGTGGCATATGCTTCCCTTGTAATAAACTTCCCTTTGATGTGACTCCCACTCGTCATTTGCATTTTTCCTGTGTGTTATAGTTTGTCTCCCCTAAGATAACTTGTTCATCAATTTCTCTTCCATTGCCTTTTCCTTTTTGATTCTATTTTATGTCTGTCTAATCATTCTCTGTTAAGTTTTCCCCTCCTGTCCCTAGACAGGAATGCTCTACTGTAACTCCCTTCCAGCCTACCTAGAATGAGTTTTCAAATACTTTAAAGGCTTTAATTTCCTCTTCACTTTCTAGCTTAGGTTTGTCAGCTACTTTTCCATAGTATTCTATTTTCAAATCTTTTTTGATATCATTCATTTCAAATCTCATTTGATACCATTTCACTTCCTTTTGTTAACTAATATCTGATGTTATCTTTAACTTCCTATAAAAAACCAAAATAAAACAGATAATCTTTGCTTAATCGTTTCTCATCACATTTAGTTATACATTATAAAAATTATTTTGTATTGTATATTTGCCTTTTGTCATTTTATTATTTATTTCATTTATTACCCTACAAAAATAAACTAGATCTATCCTTAGCCTTCCATTGACTGCCCCTCCTTCCAAATTTTAAAAGATATCATATCTTTCTTGGCTTTCTTATTTGCTAATCTTACCATGATTTGAATTCTCTGTTTCAACCCTTTGTCAGGAGGACTATGGTTGTCTGAAACCCACTATTCATCTTTCTATAATTCAATCATTTGATGGGCTTGAAAAGGAGCAGACTTGGGCAGTCTACCATCAATAATGAGTTTGGTTATGTTATATTTGGGTATTTTCTATGTCCTAGGTAGGTATTAATTATCTACCAAAGGGAACTGAGAAAGTAACTGTTATAGCATTGTAGTACATGGTAAATGAACAGTTAACTGGTTATTACTTGTGAAGAGTTCTGTTAAAATGTATTGAACTCTACTAAAATACACCCTCTTTCATAAAACTCTTCTTTACTCTCCCAGATTCTGGGCTCTTTCCCACATTAGTATTCTTGTGATATCGCCTATTAATGTGGGCTTCAGTTCAGATGGGTACATCTTACAGTGCTGTCTACTGCGACTTTCTGATCTCATGAAAATGATGGTGGATTTTGCTTCTGTTTCTACACAACTTTCAGCCATCAGGCCACAAGAAGAGCTTCTGGGTTGGTATTGAATAAACTACTGCTGCTTGGAGAGAAAAGATCAGGTTATGTCTCTCACGCACATAGTTTAAGTTAGGAAGGACCACACAGTCTTTCAACATCTCCAATATCCAAGAAACTACTAGGTGTCATCAAACACATAGAATGATTGTTTTCCTTTGAAGATCTCAAAAGTGTAATTCATATCATTTTACAAATGAACAATGTGACTTAGTGGTAAATGATTTCATCGAGGCCATTCAATGAATAAAGGATAGAAGTAATATTTAAATTTATCTTTTGAACTCTAGAGCATGTGCTTTTCTCATGGAAGTGCCAGTATTACAACCATTTTAATTCTAGAAGTTAATGTCTCCAAAACAAGGCAGACATTTCCTCCGAATAAATACTCTGAAATTTTATCTGGCTAGAATTAAACTGAAAGAAATGTTATAATGTTCTTCCTAGTTAATCTGGCCACTCATAAAGTGTACAGCTTTTCTTCATTATCCACAGTAATTCCTAGAGTTACAGCCCCCGCACATGGGCTAGAGCAGTCGTGTTGTGCAAGAGCGGGGAGGAAGAAGTTGATTGCCATCACTTGGCTACCCCTACTGGTTGCTAGAATGCTACTTTTCCAGTGGTCCATTATGACTTCAAAGAATGAATAGAGGAAACAGATGGCAATTAGTTTGTTAGAAATTATTATGAACATAATTGCAGCCCAAATGGAAATCAATCATATGACTGGAAGCTAGAAGAAACTATAGAAAGCACAGTCCCATGGACTCAGAGGCAATGAAGTGAAAATAGTGTTTTGCAGTGTCTTATGAATAGAAATTATTTGTGTGCTTATGGTAAAGGGCCTGTATTATAGGGCTCACACTTCCTCATCTATTTCTCCCTGACTAAATGAAGGAACACATGTGCATGAACTGACCTTTCAGCCTATCCATTCATCCATTCATTAACTATTTTAATAGTTTTACACATAAATAATCTGCTTATCATAGTTGCCTGCTTTAAATGTATAATCCAGTCATTTATAACATATTTACAGAATTGCACAATAATCACAGTAGTATAGTCTTTAAACATTTCTATAATTACAAAAAGAAACCCTGCATCCATTAGCAGTCATTTCCATATTCCCACCTTTCTCTCCACTGCAGTCCTGGGAAACCACTAGTGTTCTTGTGTCACTATAGTGTAGTATTTTGGATATTTGCTATAGATGAAAGCATGGGACTTCCTTGACCACATATCATTCTAAGGTTCATTCATACTGTAGGAGAGATCAGTAATTCATCCAACGAATATTTTGAGTGTAAATAATGTATCAAACCCCACAAGACACTAAGAATATGATAAAAACCCAAAGGGAGCATGGTGTCTATCATCATATAACTTGAAATTGAGTGGATGATGATTTTTACTACATAATCATGCTAATCTGCTTATATTTAGAATTCTGTTAATGCTACTATGAGAAATTTTGTAAAAATATCAAAGTAACATGTATCAAGAAAGGAATTTTGGTGCAGTCCATATTTAAGTTGAGTGTCAGCCATGAGGAACAGTTGGTCTAAAGAAGAGTTATTAACATGGTTATTGAGCTCCTGCTGTCTATCAGTTCAAATATGAAGTCAGAAGCCAGAGATGAGGAACAAGATGGCCGTACTGTAGTACCTTATGGCAGAAAAGCACACAAGAGAATACAATTTACCCAGTGATGATTAGATGCCCAGAAAAGAGGCAGGTGGTATAGCTGAGGTGCTGAGACTCAGGAAGTCTTGTAAAAGTTGGTGGTTCCTTGAGTTCTAACAGGGAAAAGGAATTTTCCATTTGAGGGATGGAAATAAGGCTTCTCAAAGCAAAAGCAGCTACATCATCAGAAACCTTGAGATGATTCACGAGTATGCTGCCTTAGGGAAGAGACTCTTGGGAGATGGTTTCTCAAAAGGCTGTGACTCACTCAGGGATCTCTAATGGACTCTCCTCTTTCATCCATCTTCTGCTACCACAGAGCTTTGGATTGTCTCCAGTTGTGAGTGGCAGAGCACATGCTTGCTTGATTTAAAGCATTTAATGAAAGCTGCACAATCCCAAGAATGTAACTGCCTCATCACATGAGTTGGTTCTGCACTGCTGTGTGTTGAAGTGAATAATTGTGTATTCTGCTTATTTCACATTTAGAGATTGTTTTGTTGACCCATCTTTACTTAGGCTAATTGAGTTTGGTTCATGTTAGTAACATGATCATGGAACTATTAATAAACATATATTTCATTTCTCACTGACAGGACATTCTAGTTACAACCGTGTAACAATAGTGCAATAGATATTTTCATTGAAATTTATCGTGTACATCCTTTTATGGAAAAGCAAAACATTCATTCCCCTGACATAAAAATACAAGGTTGCTAACCTGAATTTAATTTGGAGAATAAAGGTATAATTCATAAAGCTGTGATCTTTTCTTTTTTACATGTTTTAGCTGAAGTAGAATTACATTAACTCCCTTCCTCTTTTCTCCCTCCAGACCTTCTTAGATACCCTCCCCCAAGCCACTCTCATGTCCCACTTCAAGTTGATAGCCTTGTTTTCTTTTATTATTATTATTATCATATGCATACTTATGTATATGTGTACATATGTATGTATATGCACAAATATGTATGTAATACAAACTGCTGAGTCCATTTTGTTGTTTGTGTATATTTGGTTTCAGGACTCACCACTTGCACTGGACAGCTAATAATGAGGCTCATCCCCAGGAGACACTTCTTCCCTCAGTAGTCATCAGTTGCTTGTCCCTCTTTTCTAGGGGTGGGACACCATGAAAATTTCCCCATTCCACGTTAATGTGTCCATTGATACTTCCATTGTTCTAGTCTTTATTATTCAGCTATTTCTAGGAGATACTGTTTCACAGCTGATTTCTTATTATCCCCACTCTTACAATCTTTCAGACCCCTCTTCCTTGATACTATTTGAACCATAGATGGAGGAGCTAGGATGTAAGTGTGTTTCCTGGGGCTGGATTCCCCATGATCTTTGGATCTTCAGATTGTGTCCAGTAGTGTTTTTCTGTGATTTGTTTCCATTTACTGCAAAGAGGGGCTTCTTTGGTAAATGGTGGTAGCTGTACTTAGCTGTGTGCATAAGAATAAGATTTAGAATGTTAGAATGTTGAGTGGACCTGAAGTCCAGTTAGACAGTTCTGGGTTGCCACTGATATGTAAGTGCCACTTGCATCTTTATGCATATTTTGCCATACTGGTGACTTTCATGGTTCATAGGTATGATAGTTGGATAGGACAGTTGAATTGCTTCCTTCCCTTGGTATCATACAGGTTCTGAAGTATTATGACTTCATTTCCATTCATTTTCAGGAAGTTTTAGGTTGCCTTCTTCATTTCTTTGATGATTCACTCATCCCTTGATAGTGCTGTGTTGTTACATTCCCATGGGTTCTGTAGTTTTTCTTGCTGTTAACAGAATATAAAAATTATTTCAGTTTTCACTTCTTTAATATGTGCTTAAAATGTGGTCCATTTTAGAGAAGGTTACAAGGGGTGATGAGAATATATATTTTGCAATGTTTTGTGAAATATTCTGTAGATGTTTAACTTAGTTTGATCTGTGATGTCATGTGACTCTGAGGGTGGGATTTTTATTTATTTATTTATTTATTTTTTTGCTCCTTTCCTGGAACTCATTCTGTAGCCCAGGCTGGCCTTGAACTCACAAAGATCCACCTGCCTCTGCCTCCTGAGTGCTGGGATTAAAGGCGTGCACCACCACCGCCCGGCGAGGTTACCAGCTTTTTTACTAAGGTCAACTTATGTCTTTACATCTAGTAATACCTGTTCTTTGAAATTGAGTGTACTAATGTTTGGTACATGGATGTTTGGAATTGCAATTTATATTAATCAGCATGAAATGAGCTTTGCCATCTCTACACAAGAGTTTTGTTTTGAAATCTGTTTTGTAAGATATTAGTATTGCTATATCTGCATGATTTTCAGTTCTGTTTGCCTGGGATACCTTTTCCCATCCTTTAAACCTAAGGCTATTTTTGTATTTTCTAGTGAATTTCATTGCTTGTGTGTAACAATAGATAGGTTCTGATTTTTAATTTCATCTATTCATGTGGATCATTTAATTAGAAAATTGAGATCATTTAGATTTAAAGTTACCATTGAACAATATTTATTAATTCATGTTATTTTGTTGTTTTTGTAATGCTTAGTACTTTCCATATCCTCATGAAGGTATTTATTCTTCTATTGTAGTTTATTCTTTGTTGTGGTCCTATGGAAGGACTCGTTGGTCTCTTTGATGTACAGAATCCCTTCAGGGGTCTTGTGTAGTGCTGCCTGAGTGGGTATGAATTCCCTTAGTTTTTATTTATCATTTAAAGTTTTTAATTTTCTTTCAAATATTAAAGAAGGAAACAAAGAAGGAAGGAAGTGAGAGGAGGAAAGGAAGGGAAGACAAATAGGGTAGTTTGTGGACTCAAATTCCCATCTGCTTTGTTCACACTGGTATTTCAGCCATAGGAAGTGTAGTCTAAGGCCACTTGGGGAGAGATCTTCGCCTGGAGAATTTTACGCAGCAGTAGTTCCACCTCCCTAGAACAATAGGGGTGTATATTTGCTATTCACAGAGAGGGTGGCAGTGGGCAATACACTGAGATTCTCATGTGGACCACTTTTCTATGTGGAGGAGTCCTGTCTGTTAGGTGTATTTAGCATTTAAAATACCATATAAGAGGATTTATTTATATAAATATATCTTGTTTACATCAATACAACTTTATAGGATTTAGATGCAGCTACATTATACTGTGCTGCACCTTCTCCAGAGTCATTTTGTAATCTCCTACTTTTGAAAGAGAGTGATAATGTACATGAATGAAAAAAGTCACAAGGTAAAATAAACTACTTTCCTACTTACATTCAATTTTGTATATTGCATCATTGACCCATTTTGGGGATATAATAACATACTAATTAACCTGATCCCTAAGAGGAGGGTTCAAGTGACCTTTAAACTTAGCCTTCATATTACCTCATTTTTAAGTCAGTGTCTTTTAGCATATATTATTATTATTCTAGTATGTATCAACATGACTAAAGTTACTGCTTAGTTTCCTTAGAAGTGCTGGGAAGACCTGTCTCGCAGTTATGTGGTCCTAAAAATTTCCTCTAGCCCTATGTTAGTTTAATCACATCTCTGAACAGCTCTCTCTTTAAATGAGATTTTTAAAATTATTCTCCCTTTTTGAATTATTGCAATCTGATAATGCACAGTAAGGAATAAATCTGAAAAAGCACTTGTGGTTCTCATTTAACAGTTACAATAAAGGAACAAGGGAGGCTGTTATCAAACGCTTTGTTAAATTATTAAATGGAATGAAAGGTTAAATGGGAAATTGGTTGTACTTAAAACTATTGGGAAGATATGTATCTAGGTTGGCACTGGATAAATTTGCCTTCCTTTTTAAATTCTTTTGTGAATAACATGATGTTTGGACTCATAAATGATGTTGAGTACACAATGAGATGAAATAAATCTTTTGCATACTGGCAGGAAGAAAGAGCTGGGGTTAGTTACCTGGATCGGGTAGTGATAGGAATCCTTAAGGATTCATGAAGTTCAGGATGAGAAGAAAAATCTGGCTCAGAAGTTATTCTCAAGTCTATTTTACTTCAGTGGGTGAAAATATGGGCAGCGTGCTTGTGAATAGTGCATCTATAAAGTAAGTAGGACGAGTTTTATATGGAAGAGGCAGTTGGAAGGTCATCTGCATCAATTTACATTTTATAAAAGAAATAAATGGTGCTTTATCACTTTTTCCTAGTTTTATATATGGAAGTCCCCCTAGTCCATGCCCTTTGCTTCCTGGTACTTCTCTGAAGATCTCTGACACTACTGGACAGGGAGTTCACTACTTCACACAAGTCATTGATCTTGTTCTTTATAAGCTTTATATCATATAGGTTATAAAAACACTGTATTAGAATTAGCCTCATAAATACCCACATAGAGTCTTATTAATGGGTAGAATCAAAAGCAATGTATAATTGATGGTCTACCTTCATTATTGTTTAATTATACTGATAGATACACAGATTATTAAATGCGTCATAATTAAATAATGGGGATTTGGAATAATGAATGGCTCCATCTGAAAATCTTTGCTTAATTTTTTTTTTTATTTTGGGAAATTTCATACGCCAGTATTAAATTTACATCATTTCACTCCTGCCTCTTCTCTAACTCTTTCCATATCCCCACCCCCTCTCAAATTCATGACCTTCACACACACAGACATACACACACACATACTACACATACATATACAACCCACTGCATTTATTATTCTTCATTTGTACATGAGTTTAGGGCTAACCACTTGGCAATGGATAATCCATCAAGAACTCTTGGAGAAAACTGATCATCCCGATGATGTCTTTGCACCCTGAAAGCCTCTCCGCTGATGTAGCAATCCGAATTAAACCAAATCAGACCAAATTGGAAAAGCAGAGGTTTAATGGGTAAAGTATTCCTTGGTGATTCCCTGGCCCCTCAGAGAGGAGACCGGAAGACACATGTCTGTTTTCTGGGATGCAGCTTATATACTCTGTGGGAGTGGTCTTGAGCCTCTCTGGGGGAGGAGCTGTGTTTGGAGGGCTTTGAAGGGGCAGGTTTGGGGAAAGAGATGGGGGAGGGGAGTTGAGGTGGATCTTCCACTAGAACATTACAGACTGTTTGGGTATAGGGATGCCAGGGTGCCAGGGGTTGAGGTGGAGCTCCCACCCTAACAATCACTTTCTCAGCAGCCACTAATTGCCTGTATCTTTTCATGTAGGGATGAGGCCTTGTGATATTTCTCTCATCCATGTCGGCATGCAAGCTGGTATGATTGCTATGCAAGTCTTATTTAGGTGACCATATTGATGAGATTAAATGGTTGCAACTACCCTCCCATCCAAAATTTTAATAAATTATTATAAGATGCTAAAACAATGGAAATTTGGGTCTGGTGGGAGGGATGGGTCTTCAGAGGCATGTCCTTTAGGACTACACCTTGCTCTGTTCCTTCCATGACCCCTTCACCCTGGCACTGATGCTGCTTTGTTGTGCCTCCTTTGACACAATAGACTGAAACCTCTGGAATCATGAGAAAGACAAAGTCTTCCTCTCTTTAAGTTGGAGTCTCCTATTCTTTGTCATAGCAATGAAGAAGAATTAACACAGAAGAGTATATAGACCTGCTTGGCACCATGGAACACTCCTGGATTCTCAGCACTAGGGAGGACCAGAAGTTAAAGGCTAGCTTCAAGTGTTGAGTTCAAGGCCAGCCTGGGCTATACAGGTCCCTCTCTTTAAATAAAAAAGAAATGAACGAGGGAAAAAAAGGATAAAATAATGATAGACACTTTAGTACCCTTCAAAACATTGTAATAAAAATATAACAGAAAAATCTACCTCTCAGTAAAAATAATACAAAGAAAGATACAGTTAATTTTCCCTTAATTTTACTATAATGGAGTTTGTGTTCACTAATAGGAACATTTATAATAGTGAAAAAACCCTTTAGTTTACTTAGACTGTTGATGTTGGCTTAACTTTCACTTCGAATATTCAGTTGAAATGCAAGTTCACAACATGCAGAGTAAACACCCTCTCATTTCATTAAGTCACCTCAGAGTCATATCTCAGAGCAAGCCCCTGGTCTAATGTACAGCGTGGTGTCTTCCTCCATCCCACTCTTGCTCAACACTGACAGTCTACACTGCCCTCTGGGTTTCCAGCTATTTAAAGTGGAAGCTTTGTCAGACTTGATGTCACTGTTGAGTATCCATAGCCATATTTTGGCAAGGAAATTGGAGTCTGGCAGCCTTTTTCAATAATTTCCTATAATGCAAGAGGGCTTAATGCCCCTATTACAGAACTGATTCTATTATACCTCCTCTCCAGAACTAATGGAGCACTCAACTTATTCATGTTAAAGAAAATGATTGAATATGAAAAGCTTCCAGAGTCTGCTGCATGCCAGGATTAAAATGGCTCTGTTCTTTATACTGACCAGAGAAGTCACTCCTTAATTAAGTTTATTGTTATTTTGCACCTGCCAGGAAGTCCCTCCCAAAGCACAAACAGGCCCATTTGTTGGAATCTGTTTTAGATCTTTCTTTAAAACCTTTAGTTTTTTAAAGTACAATTACAATAGATAAGTCTTTTTGCATGCTGATGAAATACATATACTTTCATCTTCTTATCTGATTAAAATATGAAGTCCTAAGATGTAGGTATTGTTATGATCACCATCAAAGATGGAGATAGTAAGTCTCATGAACATACATAGATATTACAGAGTAAGGGTCTAAACACAACCACCTGAGCTCTTGGCCTCCATGCTAAACTATTTTCTATTTAGCTAAAGCATATGAGAGAATTTAGGTAGCAAATTGGGAGTTAACATAGAAGGAATACTGCATAGCTGCCGACTGTAATTCAATCATAGTTTCAAGCTAGATAACTTCCAGTGCTAATTAAATGAAGTTTTTATCTAGTGACTCAGCTAAACAGACACAAAGAGAATCAACACATTGAGGCACTGTGCATTGTGTTATAACACAGGTATAAATTGAATGGAAGTCTCAGAGAGATAAGTTTATTATAATCATTCTTATATTGTAAAACAAAGTTTTATGGGGAGAAATGGCATCTGAGCACTCCTTAGAAGATTCATGAATGGTTTAGTAAGTTCAGGGAGTGGAAGAAAACTGTCAGACCAAGAAAGATGGGTCTCGCTGTTTATGAGTTATCTTGTCAGGCTAGGGCATTAGTTTGAGATGTTTAAAGTATGAAAAGTAAAAGTAGCATGGGTCCCATGATATTAGGTTTGACTGAATCCACAGAGAGTATTTACTCTGAAGAATTTTTATTGAAAGATACACCAAGGCCCAAAGAAATATTATGTCCCAGTTTCATACATATGGGGTCTTTCATAGAAAGTTGCAAAGAGAACTGTTAACTTGAAAAAAGATAAGTGGCATTTATCTTAGGGACAAAACTAAGTGTTCAGTTTATGAATTTAGATTCAAGCAGAAGATGAATGCTGGCTTTAAAAGTATGGTTGGCAATCGGTATTCATCTTTGGGCTTTGGCAAAGTCTTAAATTCTGCCGCTCTAGTCCATCATTCACTATTTGGGGGAAGTTTATTAATCACACTCTAGATGATAAAATAGTTCCTACCAAGATTAACTTGATGCGTCTTAATTATTAGCATGTAGTCAAACCTGGAATAGAGTAAATAAGTGCTTACCACATTGAGTTTTTATATCAATGATTTAATGAAATTAACATTTTTCATAACACCTAATAACAATGGAGATCATATTTTTCAAGGTGCAGAAATGCAAAGAAGATTGATAGGTATTATAATATTCCATGAAGAAGGCGAAAAGCCACCAAACTGGTTAATTAAGAAAGGAAATAGGAACTGAGAATTAAATGTCAGAGTCTGTAGCCTTTGACCAAGAGTTTAAGGGGGAATGTGGATGTTAACACAGACTACCACAGAACAGCATATCGAGAGAAGAGCACTGACGTTGATTGACACTGGGAGCAGCAATAAAGACACAGCTTGGAAATGAACATGAGCTGAGGTTGAAATATAGCTTGCGGAAAGTCTTCTGAAGGCATCCGGAGAGATTTAGACATCATGGAAGAGACCTGAGTTAATTGGAAAAGAGGCCCCAGGAATGTTTCTTGGAATAAAAATCAAGGTTGTTAGAAGGATTTCTATGAATGCCTTCAAGATGAGAGGCAAAGGGGGGGTTAAGGAGAAAGGGAAGAGAGCAGAGAAGAGTAAGAAACTGTCCAAAAATAGAAGTATTGTAGCTGAATGCACTAGAAGAAAGTGATGATGATGGGTCTCCAAAGCCAAGGCTCTGGGATGCAGCTGCAGATGAGCAAGAGCTCCGGGGTTGGTGGTTGGTAGAGGGCAGTTGATTACTTGAGATTAAAGACAGCTTTCCATACATTGAAAAATGACTGGGAGGAGGAAAATCAGAAGCAAATTGGACCTGATGGCTTAGGTTTTCTTTTTTTCCAAATCTATTAGAAAATGCTGTGGGATGAGAGCAGATAGCTGCAAGGTGAATTTTATTTTTTATAGAGAATGACATCATTTAAGAATAATCTATTAGGGAGACACAGATTGAAGACATCTAAAGCACACACGAACACCTCCTGTAGAATATGACAGAGTAGGATCAATTACACAATGTGAAGGTTTCTTCTGAAACTGACAGTCCCTGCTTTTCTAGTTAAGAGAGAATGATCACATCATAGGCAGATACAGAAATCCTTGAACTCGGTGGCAGGTAAGCTGAGGGAGGTCCCAGAGTCGGATTGTCTTTCATCTAAGTGGGAAGTGATACCACTGCCCATTGTGAGGAGATAGATGTACCATTCATGGGAGAACAGATCTATGTAAGAAAATATAGTCTCCACTGAGAAAGATTAAATAAATTACAGTACAGTTGTATTGGACTCAGAAGGCATTGTAGATAGCTGGAGCTGGAGCTCAGTGACAAGAGTGCTTGCTTGTCATGTGCCACGTATTTATTTCAATCCTTATTACTGGATATAAAAAAGATGGTATGGGTTGTAGAGCAGGGTTTATGGCACGTAAATGGAGACATAGTTTAAAACCAAGAGTCCAGAAAAGGCTTCTTGTTTCTGGGTGAATGTGACATAATACCAAGAAAGGAGACACATCTGACCTCAGTGGGGAAATCAAAAGTCACCAACAAGATGTGAAGAAAAACAATTGTCACAATGGGAAGGTGTTAAGTAGGAGAATTAATGGATCTAAATTAAAAAATTTTTTTTTTCGAGACAGGGTTTCTCTGTGTAGCTTTGGAGCCTGTCCTGGATCTTGCTCTGTAGACCAGGCAGGCCTGGAACTCACAGAGATCTGCCTGGCTCTACCTCCCAAGTGCTGAGATTAAAGGCATGCACCACCACCGCCCAGCAAATTAAAAAAATTTAAGGTAAGACATGAAGAAGAAGAGGTGAGACAGAGTCCCTAAGAGGGAATATTTAGCACTTGGAATATGGAGGGAAAAATGCATTTCAAGTTAGGATGCGATCAACTAATGACAGTGATATTGTACACGTCTTATCACAAAATTGGGCATAAGGATCTTTGTAACATATAACACACATAACAATGTGAAATGGACAATTCCATAATTATTACTGTATCTAGAGAGCTACACAACAATCACTACATATTTTAAACATTTTTATACCCTCAAAAGCAATCCTGTATCCATCAGCCCTCACTCCTCCTCTTCTCTTCTCTTACCATTTCCTTTTCTTACCATTGAGTTCCAGGCAGCCATCAACTTAATTTCCATGTCTGTGAGGCTGTTTATTTCATATTTTATGTACTTCTAATAATACATTATGTGGTCTTTTGTGACCATTATATTTTACATAATAGAATGTTTTAATGATTCATCATGTTCTCACATGCACTAGGGTTTCATTTTCATGTTGCCAAAAAATATTCTTATACATATTGATTACATTTTCTTTACAAATTTTTCTGATGGTGAGAAGCTCCTCTGTTTACACTTTGTTTTCCATTAGAAATACTGCTTTGCATTTGCATACATCCTTGTGTGTGTGGGTTATTCCTTTTCCTTGGGTGGGTAGTTAGGAGTAGAATGTCTTGGTCACAAGTTAAACTCTGAGAATTTACTGTTTTGATATGCTTTCATATCTTCTTTGGAGTAATATCAGTTCCAAATATAGACATGGAAATTCCACATGGCCCTACTATAAGATAGGAGCTATAGGTAGTCTTCTCCAGGAGCAAGACAGGTTGTCCAATCCTATATGATTAGCCCTGGACACATATGCATATAAGCAATGCTAAATGAGCTCAGTAGATTATATATACTTGTGTGCACATATTATATATACATACGTGTATGTTAATATATATAATATATGTAACAACAACTATTAAAGAAGAGTTCTTGAGTTTGAAAGGGAGGAGTGGACATGGGAGGAGCGGGAGTGGGAAGGAAGGGGTGGGAGGAGGTGGGGTGGGAAGGGAGGAGCAGAAATGATTATATGCAGTGCTCTTGTATGAAGTCCACAAAAAATAAAATTAAACAACTAAATTATGACATTGTGTCCCCCAAAATATTGTGCACACTAATAAACTTGTCTGGGGTCAGAGAACAAAACAGCCACTAGATATAGTGGCCAGAAAATTGGTGGCACACACACCTTTAACCCTAGCATTCAGGAGGCAGAGATCCATCCGAATCTCTGTGAGTTCAAAGCCACACTGGAAACAGCCAGGCATGGTGGCGCATGCCTTTAATTCCAGGAAGTGATGGCAGGAAGCAGAAAGGTATATAAGTTGTGAGGACCAGGAACTAGAGTCTGTTAAGCTTTTAGGCTTTTAGCAGCAGTTCAGCTGAGATCCATTTGAATGAAGACTCAGAGGCTTCCAGTTTGAGGAAACAGGATCAGCAAGGTGAGGTTAGCTGTCGCTTGTTCTGTTTCTCTGATCTTCCAGCGTTCACTCAAATACCTGGCTCCAGGTTTGTTTTTATTAATAAGACCTTCTAACAATTCGTGCTACACTAAATATTTTTCAAAATTCTAGAATCGTGTTATTTATATATGTATTGTTTGATTAAAGTAGTTCTTATATATTCTATGTAGAATTTTCTCGTAAAATATAAGATCTGAAAATATTTTTTTTCTCATTTTGCGCAGCCTACCTTCTCACTTTTCTGGTGGTATCATTTGCAATTCAAAAGTTTTATTATCATTTTGCTATTGCTTAACTTATTTGCATTTTATTACATTGCTTGTGTTTGGTGTATAATTATTGTCCAATACAGGGTTAAAGCAACTTAATTTCATGAACTTCTTCTAAGAATTTTATTTATCTGGACCTAATATTTAGGTCTATTTTATACTTGTAGTTAACTTCTGATTGTGCTATGATGTTGGATATTCAAATGTGTTTCTTTTCCTATATCCACTCATCCTTCCATGATCCTGTGTTAAAAAGACAATTTTATTCACAATTAACTTTGAGGGCGTCTTGTTTGAACTGAATTGGTCATGAATACAAGGTTTATTTTTGAATTGTAAGTGCAAATTCATTGATCTTTCTGTATAGCCTTGTGCTAGGAACACACAGCTTCACCACCATAGCTTTCTTGTCAGCCTTGAAATTGGGAAGCATGAGTTCTTCTATGATTTTTATTTGTTTTCTCAAGATCTGGATGCTATTTAAGTATCTGTATTGTAATGAATCTTGGGATAATCACTTCTATAAAACCTTTTATTTATTTGAATTTTCTTTATTGATTTTCTATTCTCTAGTTCATTCTTTCATTTCTTTTTGTTTTTTGTGTTTGTGTATGTGTGTGCATGATTGGCATCTAATTTCCTCCTTAAATACCCCTATGTTTTGAGATATATTTTCTCACTAAACCTAAAGCTCACCAATTCAGCTAGGTTGGTGGCTAGTGAGCTACAAGGATCCTCCTGTCTCAATGTCCCTGAGCAAGGCCAATTGGTGCTGTTCAAATATTCTTGGATGTGTGACCTTCAACTAGAGTGTGGTCAAGTTACCACAGGCTACAGTTTAAAGAGAACTGACCTTTCGTTAAAAATTGTCAATAGCTCCTCAGCTGGGGTGGAACTTAGTACTCAACTCCCATCTTTGTGCTGGCATTTGGTATGACTTGGTATTGTATAGATCTTGTGTGTGTTGTCACAACTACTGTGCACTTAGATGAGCAGGTGCCCTGTTGTGTCTAGAAGTCAAGGTTTCCATGGAGTTATTCACTACTTCTGGCTTTTACACTCCTTCTGCCCGCTCTTCTACAAGGATCTTTGAGTCTTGGGAAGGGGAATACAGTACATTAATGCCTGAAAGATGAATGCCTGAAAATTCTGTGGTCTCTTATTCTATGTACCCTGGCCAGTTGTGGGTCCCTGTGTTGATCATCATCTACTGCAAACAGATATTTCTGTTGTGAAAGTTGAGAGATGCCTTAATGTATGGGTGCAATGATGATTCATTAAGAGTTGGTTTAAATAGTATGTTCTCTCCTAGTGTCTATGATCTATTGAGCCATAGGTTTTCGGCCTGACAAGGGTGCCAAATATATTTCTCATCTTGGGTAGTGGGGTTTAAATTCAATAAGAAAGAGATTGGCTACTCCCATGATATATATGCCACTATTGCAGCAGTGGGCATGTCTTATCAGGTCAATCATCTGTATAGCTCACAGAATTCAAAGGTGAGTAATGTTGATGATTAATTTTCTCTCCTGACATCAAGCTTGGCATCTTCCATGACTATGAAAGGTAACCAGTAGAGATAAAGCTTCCAGGTCAATATCAGCTTGGTTTCTTTGTCTATGTTTTAAATATGTTGTCGTGTCTTCAATAATAGGATTCTATGATTAACTTCTGGATGGTAAGCAAGGGCATTGGCAATAACCTGTAAGGTTTGGGATCTTTGGAGACTCACTGTCCAACTCTAGTAGAAGTAACTCCTGACATTGACCTTTTTATTTGTTAGCTTTTAGGTAGGGACATTGTTTCCCCATTAAAGGATAACTCCATTTTAACTCTTTTCATGTATGTATATAGATATTCTTAGGAGGCTTCTGCAGTAGTTGATTTCCATATAATGTTTTATAAATATCTTTAGTGTTATTTAGCCCTCCAAGTTTCCACTTTCTATTCCCCACATCCCAATTTAATTCTACTTCTTTAGATATTAGAATAGCTATATCAGTAGCTTATCTTTCAAGTCTATTTGATTTAGCTGTCATCCTTTGACTCACAATACAAGAAAGAGTATCTTTGCCAGTTAGATGTATTTCTTGAAAACAACAGATACATTAATCTTGCTTTGTAATCCAGGCAGCTAATCTTCACTTTTTTAAATGGTGAGTTGAGACCATTTACATTTAAGGTTATTATAAAAAAGAGTGGCCTAATTCTTATGGTTCTGATTTTTGTTATACTGGCTGGTTGGATTACAGTTAATTCTTTTTTCCCTTTCCTATTAGTATTAAGGATTTGGTGGCTTAAAGTTTTTATTTATGTGTTTATTTATTTATTTGTGTGCATTTTATTCTTGCATGCATGTCTATGCACCACTTTTGTGTGCCTGATGCCTGTGGAAACTAGAAGAGGGCATTAGATCTTCTGATGCTGGATTGACAGTGCTGAGCTTCCATGTGGGTGCTGGGAATCAAAATTGGGTTATCTGGAAGAGCTGCCAGTGCTCTTAACTGCTGAGTCATCGCTCCAGCCCTGCTTTGGCATAATTGGAATAATGGATTCCTTCCCAGTTCTGCTTTGTTTCCAGGCTGTCAAGTTTACAGATAGTGGTGGAGGTATGTCTTCTCATTCTGTTTATTCTGTGGCATTCCTGGAGAAGCTCACTTTCAGATTCTCATGTTGTATTTCTAAAACAATCTCCACAGCCAATGTTCCTCTAGCTATACCCTCACTCATGGTATACCTAGGCCCTGCTCATACCTCCACAGTCTAGTCATTCTCTTTCCATCTTGTTCTTGGTTCAGCACCCAGGTCCAGGAGGAGCCAACACTGGCAGCTACAATTGACCTTAGCATGGTGTAGATGAAGCTGGACACTCATTGTGGCTGCTCTTGGCTGTTTTGTTGCAGAGGATTTTGTAGCACCCATGTGAGCTAACTTTATTTATATTTAATTTTGGTCAGATCATTCTGTATAGGAATACATTCTATCTCTATTTTCCTGGCCTTCTCTAATGGATCACAGAAAGATAGCTTCAAAGCCACCATCTTAACTAGAAACAACTTTTTGGTACTTTTTGTGAAAGAACTAAGGAATGCAAAAATTGTAAAATGTAAAAGGAAATTTTGTGTTACTTGAGTCAGATGACCTCTGAAAGTAGAGACAGTTCTTGGGCATTATCAGCCCATGCTAATGAAGAGAGAAGTCATGTGCTTTGTGCTTCAACATAGATTAGTCACTGAATATAATCTGCCTTGGCAAGGTGGCTCAACTTTGGGGGGCATAGCTCTTATCTGACTAAAAGAAATTCCCCCTAAAAGTACAGAGGGGTGAGCATTCCTAGGTGGAACTTCTGATGTATGTGGGGGCAATGAGTTGTCTGGGTTCTGGAAGGGGGTGTCTGTAGAGCTCTGGACTACTGTGTATAATCTGTTTTTTCCAATAGCAATTTTCTTTGAGAAGAGCTGCTACTGAGAGTGAGTTTGTCTCCTTTTCTAGGGAAATGGGAAGGAAGATAATCAATTGGATGAGCCATCTCCACTCTTTTAGGAAAGCAATTGTTGTCTATAATTTTCTTCTGATGCTGCCCACTCTGTAGTGTATTACTATCGTTATCATTGCCATCAACCTAAGCAAGTGCCTCTTTTGTTCCTGATGTTTTCCCTAGTGGGTGATGCACTAAGGTTTCTAAACTTTTGGTCATCAGCCAATGGCTCTTAGAATTATTGATTACCATCAGGATAGGGCAGCAGAGTATTGAAGGATGTTCTTGGAGTTTACTTCATGGAAGACAGTTTTCTCTTTCCTCACTGTACAAGTTCAGCTTTATTCTTGATTTAAAAAAAAGTCATGAAAGTGAAAATCCTTTACACATTGTTCTCTTGGCACTCAAAATCTTGGGTCACAAAGCAGTCCTGGCTTGGAGTTAATGAAATTCTTGCTATGCAATCTGGAGAAATCTCCCTGTCTCAGAACCATGGCTTAGAGCCTTGAAGAAGGGGTTCTAAGTTATGGGCACATTTATGAGAATATTACTAGAAAATTTATATACCCACACCTACTTTTTGACTTCTGAATCCATGTATTCTAATTGGAGGCTATGACAAAATAATCACTATTGATTTCAAATATCTACTCTACGTTGGAGGATGAAAGTGTAGGTCCAAAGGGCATTTTCTCCAAACTTGTGCCCTAGCTATGCCTTTCATTATATAGTCTCATTGCTGTCTGATACTGTCCCTAACCTCAGAACTATTGTTACTTCTCTTTCTACAGTTGTCCTATGCACTGTAACATGGTAACTGACACCCCTATGCTCTAGGCAGTAGGTGCTAGGAGAACAAACAAAAAGACCTCTATATATTGACACGTGTTCCCAAAGAAGCAAAAT